>NDGM011250756.1:5947-24459 GCA_002564305.1 Octomys mimax
ATACATTGTACATTGTTATCTTCTTAGTGGTTATCCATAGTACAAAAAGCAGACAGGATATCCGCTATTGCTACAAATGTTTCTTCTCATTGAATTAAGTGAAAGTAGCTGTATATCTATCCTAACCATTATGTATATACATATACAAAATGGTCCTTCCTTTGTATCCCCTTTTTTTGTTTAGTCCTGTGAGAGATGGAAATTCTTTTGGCATCTAAATACTATAGGTGCTTGAATTCAGCAAAACAATCCAACAAAATAATTTATTCTAGCAAAAGACATTTTGCCGAGAATGATGGGATAAGCATAGTCAAAGCAAGGGGGGATATTGTGAGTTTTTCAAGGAGATTAATAGTAGTGTGTCTTTTACTATACTAATTTTTATTTAACATATATTTTTTAGCTTTTCTCATGGATCAAGCATTTACAGCAATTTCTGTAAAATAAAAACAATGCTGTGTCAGCATTCCTCTTAATTAGTGGAGCTGGCTCTGTTAGCTTCTGACCCTCCGTTAAAGTCAAAACGACCAAGAAAGGTGAACATTTTGAAACAATTCAGGCCATCAAGACAGCCATGGCGACACAGCTAAGACACTCATGAAAAGATTTGCAGCACTGTTTCACAAAGCAGCAAGAACAGTAGGAATGCGTGCAAAGCAAGAGGGAGTAGTCGTAGGGGGTGAAGGGCAACATGTGCACCATATGTTTCAATCACACAGCTTTTATCAATAAAAGTCCTGGGAGCAATGAGCTGGCCCTGGCAGGGGTGTGCATGGAGAGGCCAGAACCCTGGGACCTGTCCATGCTTCTGACTTCTAAAGGCCTAGGGCTTGCTCAGAGAGGTTCTCATTTTCAGGGGAAAAGAGAGAGTCATTGACCAGAATTCTGATTTTTTCAAAGCCAGTACATTGTTTTCTGTTATGCCACTGAGAAATTTGTGGATTCACACTTCAATAGTTTCTGCAACTTAATATGAAAGCACGTTTTTGGACGTCTGATACTTGAAATTCCTCATTTGATCTGAACTAGAAAAAATAATCACCATGAGCGGGCTACATTAATACAAACTTAGCATGTGTCAGCAGAATACCTTCTCATCATTAAAAACATTGCTTGAGGTCAGTGATATAGCTCAATAGTGTAGCTTCTGCCCAGCAAGCTTCAAGTCCTGAGTTCAATTCCTAGTACCCATAAAAACAATTAATTGAATTGAATTAATTGCTTAAAACTAGAACTATATTCTGTACCCCTTAGGTGGAAATTCACAATAAATGATTTTTTGTAGGTTTTTGAGGGAAAAAAAATCTTCCTTCAAAAGAGCTATATAAGTTGTTCTTCTTAGTATGCCTAAAAGTTCAAAGGCATGTGACTGAAATATTTTAGCCTAAATCTATTTCTCTCATTTCACTCATGTGCTTGCAATAAAATACCTAAGCAAACACATATGTAGTGGTCTAAGAAAACAAGAATCCATAGAGTTAAAGAAAAAAGGTCATGTTTGAACCACAGCTGAGAGGCGGAAACCCTTGGGCAAGCAATGGTCTTTAGACTGAGCCTAGAGAGCACCACTCAACAGCACTTGTCATACTCAGGAGAAATTGCCTGGGCTGAAGCATGGCTCTACTAGAGGTTGGAGAAGCCAGGAGGTGGTGCTGTCCAGGTAAGAAGGCCTAGGAGACCATAGACAGGGAGCTGGACCATACAGGGCTAAAGAACTGACTTGGGAACTCCAGGAACAATTGGCCTTCTTTGTAAATTTGTAGAATCTCATCAGTCTTCTAAGGAGAGGCATTCATACATGCAAAGAGCTTTCAAAAGTTTGATTCTAAAAGTCATTTTTTAAAATATGATGGACATACCTTTGGATTTTCTCAAAGAACTTTCTCTCACTCAACATGTTGTTAGAACATTATTTTGATTCTTATAGAAAAAGAAAAAGCAAATAAGCCAGAAGCCATAGGTCTTCATCACGTAGCTGAGATATATAGATAAACTTCATGTATTAAGTTTAATTTAAACAGAACGTCAGCTGGAAGGAGTAACTGCTTAGCAATTGTCTGAAGATAGATTAGAGTGACATTAAACTATATCCCTCATGTAGACTTGAGATCTAATCATATATTAGTAATTCATCAATTTCACATTTTAAATATCATTCCTAAAGAGAAAACAGCCAATCAAAATATCATTTTCTCTTTGCTGATGTCTCCTAATTTAGATATGTGTATAAATAGTGGTTGAAATGCCTTTCTCCATATTTGATTTGAAATTGGATGTCCATTTTAGCCATGGGGCTTACAGCCTGCTAAAACACACCATTTGAAGATTGCCCCTAATGACCAAATACCTGGCAATATCAATTGTGAAGTCACAGAATCAAAGAATACTTATTTCAGTGTTCTGACAAGGATCCTGAGGCAGAAAACTGCAAGGAACCCAGCAGGCACAGAATGAATTAGCGAATTCAAATGTCACCAGTGCCTTATGTCAGTTCCCTGGAGACACCTTTCATGGAATCTGCTCCAGGTTCTTTCTCTTGAATAAGAGGTCACACTCACAGGCATCTTGAGCAAAACACTAATGTCTTTAGATAAATATTCAGAAGCTAGAATCAGTCAGGTCAAGAGGTTACTTTGGCCAACTCTTTTGAAACAGTTGACCTTGCTCTCATACCCCTGAGAAGTTTGCAAATTAGTGCATCAGGCTTCTCTCTGGCAAAGTGTATGTGGAGCTGAAGAGAATTAAGGTTCAAGCATCAACAGAGTACATATAAAAATAATAGAATATCTACCATTAATTATAGTGTGGGAAAATTAACTCTTTAGATAAAAATGAAGCTGAAGTTAATGAAAGCATTGTTAGGTGTTCTAGTTTTGGAGCTTTGTCAGCTATTTTCAAAAATAATGTGGAGGGTCCACAAGGTATCCTGCTATGTAATTCAGTGCTGATGAAACCCTGGGGAGGAAGTCAAGAGGAAGGTGAGAAGGTGGAGAGTTGTAGAGTAATCATCAAATGAGGAGAAAAATTGCATGGGGAATGTTATAAAGTCAGAGGTGTTTGCCAAGAGGGAAACTCCTGCATAGCTACTGCAGAAAACACCATAGTCCTGTTTGCTGTCTCTGCAAAGGACAAGACACACAGCAACCACAGGCTACAGGGAGGGTTTTTTTACTAGAGGAAGGAAACATTTCTAGAACATAAACCTCAGAAACAAGCAAAGTGAGATCATGACATTTATTTTGCTCCAAGTCAGACTGAGAAGATATATTTTCATGTTTAATTAGAATTTGGGATGTTCTGACTTTCAATTGACTCTTTAAGCTCTTCCAATAGTTTCTATGAATTTTATTCTTATAAAATAGAAATATACATCTTAAGCACAGTAAGGAATAAAAAGTCAGATCGAGGGCCAGGGAGATAGCTCAGTAGAATAAGTGCCTGCCTGCCAAGTGCAAGGTCCTGAGTTCAATCCCCGGTTCCACAAAAAAAAAAAAAAGAAAGAAAGAAAGGAAAAAAAAGAAAAGAGAAAAGAAAAAAGTCAGATCGAATTCAGTGTTACATTTGCACTGTAAATACCTGCACAACCACACATCCTCCCTATTTTCTTCACAAAGTTTTGTAGGAAAGATACTGTAATTGATGTCTTTGGCTCTCTACAAAAGTAAGACTGCACAGTTTAAAGTAGATCTCTTCATTTTTTGTTCACCAGGTTATAATTGTTATTTGTCTTTCAGGATGATATACACTGAACTGTAAAGCCCCCAAAATTCCTATTTTGAGACCCTTTCCCCAACATGACTACATGACTGTATTTGGAGACAGAGCTTTTAGGACAGACTTAAGGTTAAATGAGGTCATAATTCTGATAGAATCCTGTTTCAATAATCTTGGTGTCCTTACAAGAAGAGGAAAATATCTCTCTCCCTCCCCTTTTTAACTCTCACCATCAGGTACAGCCCTATGAGAATCTGGCTTTCTGCAAGGCAGAAAGGAAGCTCTCTCTCCAAGTATCAAACTATCCAGAGCCCTGTGTTTAGACTCTTTAACCTCCACAACTGTAATTGTCTGGTGTATAAACCACCCAGTGATTCTTCTTATGGCAAATCTTATAGCAAATCTAGGGAAGACTTTGCTCTTTGACTATCATCATCTCATTCTTCTTGAATGATTTTCTTCAGAATCAACCTTAGAAACCATAAAAACCCTTTCTCACAATTGCCTCCATAAAGCCAAAGAGCAGGAGGACTCAGGGGAGTGGGAACAAGGGAAGGCTAAGTGCTAAGAAGAGCTGGAGGCAAGGCCATACTACCACAGCTTCTTGCTAGTGTGAATGGAGACTTCTGTAATCCCAAGCAAGGGAAGTGCAAGAACAAGCACCCTTTAGTTCAGGCTCATTTAACATTTTATAGGTCTTGAACTAAGTGATAAATTTATAGTGTTTCCTTTGACTTCCCACCAGATGGAGATTATTTTTCTAACGTGAAAAAAGATGGATTAGCCTCTGACCAATCCATGGTTGACAAAACTCCATTATTTCAGTGATGTGATGTCCAGTCTGTTTTCAGATAGCAGTAATTCATATATGAGATGCTGAGCATTGACATGCAGTGATCTTTATGCTATTTGTACTGTGTGCAGGTTTAAGTGTTTGTGAAGCCTATGAGAATGAAGACACAAAATATTAATTTAAAACCTGGTTAGAGTAATGTATATCAAAATTAATTGAAGATGGGTTGGGAGTTAAAGACTGAATGATCTAATGCCATAGAACATCAACCAAAAAGGACACCAGTTAGAGATAGAGCTGTCTGGAAGGTCACTGGAGGACATAAGCTTCCTCCTAGCTATGTCTTCCCTCAGAATATTGTTTTGTTCGTGTATTTATGCACTCCTAGGCAGCATAACAGCTGCACAGTCAGTGTCTTTCTTGAATTAATGAGTGCCAAGAATGAAAGTCAAAAGTGAGTAATAAAAATTAATCTAAGAACTGATTCAAAGGCCAGTGATTTGATATGGAAGTTAACTGAATATAGAAAATTCTTGATAATTCTGGATAGGTAAAATACGATGTGGGAAAATTGAATTTGTCAGGCCTAGGATTTATTGAGCCCTAAAAATTGCTAAGGGTCACACAGCTGTTGATTTATCTTTGCCTTGTGGCAATCCTTCTCTGAGATTGGCCCTGGTACCTTCATGCTCATTTTCCAGATGAGCAAGTTAAAGACAAAAAAAATTCTGTAGTTTGTACACAGCACAGGGGTACAGCTTGAGCTTAAGACATCTGAGTACCCTACTCTAGTTCTTGCTTCCTCACTCATGAGCTTCTCTACATCTCAAATTTGTTTTAGTGATGAAAAATGAGATAAATAGGAACCTAATGAGGACAACTTTCTGTTATCTCAAGAAATGAAGTTACATAATGAGCTCAGGCACCTCCTCTATCACCCTTCCAGCCAGGAGACATCAAGGTTCCCGAGTCAGAGGCACTGGTCCACCTCCTTGGTCACAGGTCAAAGAGAGCTCAGCCACACTGAGCACACCATGCCTGTAATCCCCCATAGCAACCTGTGGAAGGAGCCCTCTCATTTCTGAACCTTTGAGACAAGTTTTGAAGCTACAGGAAATAAGCAGACATCCTAGCATTATTGGGTAAAACTGATTATGAACTGTGAGTTCTCAAATGATGATAAGTGAATATTGCTGGTTGGTGTTAGGAGAAATGATTTCCCTTCTTCTGACTTTAAAATTTTATATTTCACTTTTACCTAGAGAAACTAGGTTTAAAAATCAAAGGGTGTGGTCTGGCCAGATAGTTTAGCAGATTAAAGCACCTGCTTAGGCAGACACAGGAACCTGGATTCAATCCCTGTCATGCCATGCAATTTAGACTGGGTTGGGGGCATGTGCCTATAATCCCAGAACTTGGGAGGCTGAAACAGGAAGATCACTACAAATCCAATCTCTGTAGTGGGATCCTGTACTAAATACATAACAAATAAAAATTAAAGAGGGGCCGGGGAGATGGCTCAGTGGAATAAGCGCTTCCCTGGCAAGCGCAAGGGTCTGAGTTCAATCCCCGGTTCCGCAAAAAAAAATTAAAGGGATTAAAACGTGCCTGTCTCTTGTACATTTTTTTTTTCCAAAACCAGGGATTGAACTCAGGCCCTTGCACTTACCAGGCAAGCACTTATTTTACTGAGCCATCTCCCCAGCCCCATCTTGCACATTAATGACCATATGAAAATGGAATTGAAGAAAGGATTGAGTCACTCTTTATATTTTAACATGAATCTAATATCTAAAATTATCAAGCTACTCTTGAACTACATCTTAATTGTAAACAATCAGTATCCATCATAGTACATTAATAATACCTAAACTACTTTAATACTGCTATACATTTCTTTTCTGCTGTGTTTATTTTTCACATTTTAATTGCAATGGATTTATTTTTATTGATATCTGCATTATAGACCAAAAAGGAGGAAAAAAACAAATAGAAATGAGAATGTAGATAAAGTTAGAATTTATTATTAAGAGATATTTCTGTTTTGGGAAATTTTTCTGTATAAAGTGTTTTCATTTGGTTACCATAATCTTATCATCACCAGGTATTTATTTTTCTTCACTGTTATAAGAAGATTGGATGATCTGGAGGTGCCGGAGCATCACTCTAGCTCTGTACTCACAACAACCATTCTCCGGAACACAAGGGCTGGAATCTTATTATGAACTTTGGTGATGAGAATCCAAACTTATACTCTGAGAACATTTATAGCTCCATGGACTTATTTTCTATAAGACTAGTCATATTTGGAGGAAATGGAAAAGAAGGGAAACTCATTTAAAATTTATTTTTAAGACAGAAAGAATTTTCATTATCTCTGAAAGGTTTTTCAGGCTTGCTCTTCCATTATTAGATTTGAACTTAACTTACATAGTTACTTAACTTCAGCTATTCAGGGAAAATGCCAGAAACTATTCAAAACTAATGCATCCTAAGTACTTTAAAAATCATTTATGCTGATTTCTTTTTTCTAGGCAATGATATATGTGATACACATTATTTCTAAATTAAACTATCCACTCTCCATGTGTACCCTAGCATATTTTCTATTAAGATCTTTATTTATAATATGGACAACATGCAAGCCATAGTTAATCAAGTAAGATGGTAGAAAGCACATTTTCTTCTTGTTATAGTTTGTGTCTAGCTGCCCCCCCCAAGCCTCATGCAGTTATGGGACGGATTTCTAGAGTTTGTGATTAACTCCTGATCCACTAGGATTATGGGTCTTAGTACTGCAGGGATTATGGGTGTGAGTACTACTCCCACTTGGGGCGGATAGCCTGAATGCAATTTAGGGGAGACAGACTTGCTCTCTGTAGTCACTGTTGCTGCTACTCCTCCCTTGTTCTTTTGCTTTTTGCCACTGCCTTGAAAGGTTGCTGTCTGCCCTGTGCCACTCTGCCTTGGAGCCAGCCAAGTATGGACTGAAATCTCTAGTAACTGAGCTAAATAAACTTCCTTCATTTTGGGTGTCCGATATTGGTCCCAGCAACGAAAGAAGAATAACTGAGACACCTCTTGAAGCCAAAAGACATTATTTCTGGTCCTAACTTTATCCTTTCCTAATGCTTGGTCTTGGATGAGCTCTTAACCCTCCCTAAACTCCAGTTTCTTTCTCATTAAAAAGAGACAATATCTAACCTGTACTTAGGAAACTTGACAACAAAAATAGAAATGCTGACATGTGTAAACTGTAAAGTACTAAAGAAACACAAGGCATCATCAGAGTGACAGTGCAGGTGTTAGGTACAGAATAGACACTGAATAGTTCTCCTGCTGTTCCTCTCTCACCTGTAATTTTCACCTGCCTGGTAACTTAGGGGAAGATCAGATTGTATGAGTTTCAACTTCCTCATCTTTAAAGCAAGACCTATGAAAACACTCACTTCTCAGAGGCCAAGTACAGTTTACAGAAGAAAATACATGCAAGACCCCGACAGAAGAACCTAGCTGGCAGTGAGCACAAATAAGTAATTAGGACTATACTCTTTAAGTTCACATTTGGTAGCATACTGGCATTTTTCTGCATTTGGCATTTGTCCACACTCAGATTAATTTATATGCTAAGAGTATGAAAATGTGCCCTTTATTTTAGTTTTTATTTCCTCAGCCTGTTAATTACTGAATAATACATAGTTGCTAAACAGCTCAGAATACACAGAGAAGTATCAAGAAGAAAACAGAAACCACCAATAATCTAGCTGTCCACATGTAACCACAGGTTACAGGTTTTGAGAAGAAAAGTCCTTGAGCAGAACTGATTTCAGGAAAAATCTAGGTCAAGAGATAAAAAGTATTGAAAAAGAATGCGTGTGGACTACAGATAGGCCATTGCCCAAGAACAGAAACCATAAAGGGGGAAAGTGGACTTCAGAAATGTAAGAAAGAAGGAAGCAACAGACTTTAAACCAAAGTTGTTTTGAGAAAGACTGAGAACTCATCCACTGTCCCATGTGGCAAAGCTACACACCACTGCCCTGTGGAACGTGGCCACTTTCCTGGCAGAAATGCTTCAGGTAGTGCCTGTCTCTCCCACAGATGGGGAGGAGGAAGCAGGTGGTATAAAAGGAAACTACTTGCTAATCTTTTCCTCAAAAATATAGAATAGGAAAATTTAAAAAAAAAAAAAAACTTTAATCTTGACATGGAGGTGGTGAGGGTGGGGTGTCAGCTAAATGACTTTGGGATCTGCCTAGCTGGTTGGTGGAGCAATTCGGGGTGTGTCTGGGAGGGCCATGCGTGAGTGGCCTGGGGCTCTGCCCAATCCCTTGCTCTTTCTTCTCTGGCTCTGTATCCCCATCGCCCTTTGTTTTCTAGCCACAGAATCTAAGCTTCTCCCACCATAATAATGTCAGCCACAGAGCCAGAGTTGGACTGAATCACCCAAAACTGTGCGCCAAATTAACCCTTTCCTCCTTTACGTTGTGGGTGCCAGGTATGTGCCCAGTGGAGGAAAAGATGACTACTACACTCACGTTCACTTTGTATTCATCGCATCAAAAAGTACCTCCCACCAACTGGTGGGGGAAATGGCAACACACAGAACTAGAAAGAGAAAGGGACCAAATTGGTTGTCTCTGGCTTTATGCACACAGAACTAGAGACTTATTCATATATAGCAGCAAGTTTTTCAAAGGTTCAAAAAAAAGAAATGACAAATGTGGTTTGTCAAATTCATTTTCTGAAAACAGGCATTAATTGGTAATTATTATTTTGTAAAACCATGCACCATGGCAGACAGTATGGATGCTGTGGATCTGTACTTGGCGTTCTATAATTAAGAATAGATTATTTAAAATCTTGAGACATCATGTTCCTATTTCCTCCTCAGAGATAATTATTCCTACATCATTAATCTCAAAGGAAATATGTCTAGTGCTTGAATAGTATATAGGAAAATTTTAAAGCATATTTATTTAGATGCTTTAGTAGTCTGATTTATAGTGTGTATTTCTCAAAAGGCAGGATCAAACTACCTGATACTCTGATGTTCTGGAATTCTACACCGTGTTTCACTGGCAAAGAACAAAGTGAACCAACTGCATTTTTTTTGAGGTGGGGGTAAAATATATGCTGCTATAAAGGTATGGAACTGATCAGTCACAGGATTTGAAACACAAATAAATATAAGGAGCTTCCAGTCAAGCACTATGTAGGTGTACTGTGTTTAACAAAAGTGACTATTCTAAATAAAAAGACTGTCTTGTTGTAGAAGCACTCAGTTCAATAAAAAGTAACTGAGGGCCATCATGTGTCCCCTAAGTTCTGAACATGGGGCTTAGGCCCCGTCCCTCCAGACATTCACGGGGGGAGTCCCATCCCTCAAGTGCCACAAAATGACAAAACAGCTGAGTGGAGTGGTACAGGCCTGGAATCTCACCACTCGGAGGTTGAGGCAGGATTGCAACTCTGAACCCAGCCAAAACAATTAGTTATTCAGCAAAATCTTGACTCAAAATTAAAAAACAAAAAAGGGCTGAGGATGTAACTTAGCTTATAGGCTCTGAATTCAACTTCCAATAATTCAAAACCAAAGCAAATGTGAAAGCAGTAGACTCTTGATCACATCTTAATGCATTGTTGCATAGGTATGTGCTCACAAATTTAATGTCTTTACCACAATTTTAAAGTTTTATGATATATAAAACTTTTTTGTATAACTGTGTATTACAAAGGTAAGTATATGTTATAAATATGTAACTATTCATTAAAAGTTACATCTTTATTAAAATTATAAAATTAAAACTGAAAAAGGAAACAAAACTGTACATAGTCATATCACAGTAAATGGATAACAGTTTATATGTTGGGTTTTTTTCTTTGACTATTTTATCTCTAATTTTGCTCACTATGATTTTAATACTATATGTTGGACTTCTGTATCTTTTTTTGTTTAATACATTAAAACTGTGTTCTTCTTTATTACATAATTCTATAAAACTTGCTGTTGAATGGTGAGGATTGAAATCTGTTTCCTCAGATAACACTGAATTCATGTGGTAAAAGCTAACTCCCAATGTGATGGTGCTTTGAAGGGGTTTTGGGGAGGAGATTGGAATTAGATGAGGTCCTGAGAGTGAGCCCTGGTCCCCTGGGGTTGTAGGAAGAGCTGTCTCTCACCTCCCATTGTCCCTTCCTCCTTCACTTCTTCCCCCCATGCATTTGCACAGTGCAACAGTCTGAAAGGAGCAGTGAAAAAGCTGAGGAGGCTGCTGTCTACCAGCTCAGTGAGAGGAGCACACCTAGGGACTAAAAGCGCCAGAGCTTAACTTGGACTACCCAAACTCCCGATCAGGAAGAAGTAAATGTCTTTCTCTAAACCACCTAGTCAGTAGTATTTTGTTACCTCAGCCCAAGGAGACAACGCCCAGGAGCTATATCATATATCATATGCATATGTTTTTATTGTTTCTGATGATTTCTAATAATTAATATGAATGTGATGCACATCTTTGTGTATGAGGTATCTTTCTATATTTCACATAACTTCTCCATTTGAAGTTCTCAGCAGTACAATTACTTGATCAAACATAGGAACACAAAAAAAAAAAAAAAAAAAACATAGGAACACTTGTTAAATGTTTGTGTTGATTGCACCAAATTACACACCAAAAAGGAATATGTAAAATATGTCTCTTCCACATAACAGCAATGAAAACAAGAACAAAACAGTCTAGTCTTTAATTAAAATATCAGAATTGCACTTGAGAACAAAAACCTTATGAAAATGGAAAATAAATTTGGGTCTATTTTCTGTTGCCTCTCCTCTTTTCCTACTCTTGGTTTTCTTCCAGACTGGAAAAAGAACCTGGAACCCTGTGCCTTTCAATTTTTAATTCAGTATTTCATATAAGAAAGTTGCTATCTGATATACACCTACTTTCTCTTAATTCAATGAGAAGTAAGATGTGTACTAATAGTGTTTGGACAGGATATCATGTTTGCATCTTGTACTATGAATAACTACTATGAAGACAACAATATGCAATGTATTAATTATTGTAACTGTCCTACTCTCCTGTTTTGAAACTGTCTCATTACTATTTGTTCTCAATAAAATTAATTTAAAAAAGAAAAAAGAAAGTTGCTATCTGATAAAAAGATCCTCATTTTTAAAATACTACATGGCAGCCCCAGGGCTCTGCTGCTCATCAGCTTTTGTGCCCTCTGTCAGGTACAAATGTCTTCTGCTGCCCCTCTTCTTGAGACCTTGCCATTGCATGTTGGAATCTTAAATTTGAAAAGATTACAAGGCTATCAGGGGAGTGTCTCACCTAGTATATATATATCACTCAAAGCAAACGTTTATTTAATCTCAGGAGGAGCACATTCGATGATAGAGACCTTGCCATCTCACAAGTCAGTCTAATTTACTGATACCCATCTCTAACTATTGGGAAATTACACCAGAAAGCAAGTCCAAAACTCTGCAACTTCTGTCCATTAATAGTGGCACTGACCTCTGGAGGGATCACAAAGAACAAATCTAATTTCACTCTCACTTGAAAACCCTTCAGAAATTTGAAACAAACCATCAAAGAAGACTTTTTTAGTTAACTTTTAGTAGTTTACTCCTGTTCTTACACTATCTGGCTCTGAGTTCCATGAACATTAAAACAACTTGGGGGAAGAGTTGCCATGTTCCTCCTTCTAACTGCATTCCACTCATGGAGCAAAACCAGTGTGACAGTTAATCATCTATTGATATACTTGACTTCGATTTATTCCCTAGCTGTCTTTTTGTTAATAACTAAACTTCCTGAGATTATGCAGGACATTTGTGTTCTCTTTCTATCTGCCTTTTGTAGAGCTATGTGGTCTGCAGAAGACTTTTGTGACTGTCACGAAGAGTGACACCAAACGCAAGAAATGCTCAGAGACACAGTGCCAAAGACCTTCCTCTTTCCTTCTGGAGTCCCCAAACTCCTTTCTCTGCTATGTCTTAGTCATCTTTTCTGAAACTTGTCGCCAACAGGTATGAGGAGTGTCAGGTTTTCTTCTTGCTCATGGTGAGAGCTAACCCTGGTCAAATTAGGCCTAGAGTTTTGCAGCAATTGTCTACCCACATTCCGTCTTTTATCTCTAACTTCTAATAGATCTTGCATAACACAACTTAATCACTTTTCTAAAATATCTCATTCATCCTCTCTGTGACATATGAATACCTCTCTGCAGTGTTTGTAGCCCTGGTTATCCCTTTCCTTCTAACCCACTCCATTTGCATGCAGCTAGGACTCCTATAATCTTTAATGTGTTTGCTCAATCTCACACTACTCCTTGCTCACATTTTCTTAGATCTGGAATATTCTTTAGCTTCCTTGCCAGCTATCTAAATCTCATGTTTTCATTAAGGTCCAGATTTAATCACTTATTCTTTGTTATTTATCCATCATGGGTCACACTAATCTACCCAAGTAAACTCCTATTATGTAAATAATAATTATTTTATCATCATTTCCTTAATAGTTCCACTTTGTAAGATTTCTTCTTCTGGAATAGAAGGAAATTTTATGGAGAAGAGACAATGCCACGTAAAGCTTTGTTATAAGACACTTTTCCTGAAGTAGCACTAAATGGGTGGTTCATGCTTAGCAAATACTCCTCTCTGATTGATTGATTTACATCCTATGTAAAGGTAGTCTTTAAACTAGCTTATTACCTTAATGCTTTAGGGGTACACAAGGCAATCAACACATGCCCAACACTTCTGATATATTTCTTTTTTTCTTTCTTTTTTTTTCTTTTTTTTTTTCCATTTAGGACAAGGTCTACGGGGCCTCACTGTGTAGATCAGACTCATAGTGATTCTCCTGTTTTCAGCCTCCCAAGTGCTGGGATTAAAGGCACACACCACCACAACCAGTCTCAATCCCCATCTCAGTGCACCTTGGGGGCTGGGCTGGCACATCAGGCTGGGGATTGAACCCTGGCCACTGCGCTCTGCCTAAACAAGAGCTTTAGTCAGCTGAGCTATCTGGCCAGCCGCCCTTCTAATATATTTCTGATGAGCCACCAGATTGCTCCAGAAATATGGCTGTCCAGGACTCAATTGTGTCTTTGATTCTTGTCAAGAGAAGGCATCACATTTAGCTTAATCTCTATAAACAAATTCTTTGCTTTACAGAATAATCTCCTTCTGGGTATTACTCTGAGCTACCTTCACAGGTTCATTTAAAATCTACTTCAAGTGTTTTAACTTAGTCTAGCAAAGTAAGCATTATCTCTCTCCCTTGTACTTTTTTCACTTTAATTTTATGAGTAATACTAATGAAAACCTAAATAATTATAATAGCTTGTAGGAAAAAGTCATTTCTTATATAATAAATCAATGTGTAACATTTACAAAATAACAGTCACTACGTTCTGCTAGGAGTGCACTTAGTGATACATTTTTGTGGAGACCTGAATTTCTATTCAAACTGAGCCATGTTACTGGTAATTTGCTTTTTGTGCCCTGATTTATACTGTATTTCTCTCAGGAATACTTACTGTCTGCTTTGGTTTAGATCAAAATGTCCCACAGAATTCTCATGTGCATGGAATTAATTAGGTTATGGGGCACTACACACATCAGTAGATTCAAGGATGTGCTCCGTGCATCGTGTGCTATTGGGAGGTGAACCTGGTCAGAAGAGGTGGGTCACTGCGGTCTCACCTGGAAGTGCTTATGGCTACCAGCCTCCTGCTCTCACCCCTCTGCTCCTTGGATGCCACAGGCATGCAGCTTCCTTCTGCAGCTCCCATTTACTATGCTGGTTGTTCCTTGGAGCCAGGCCACCGTAGACTAAACCATGAGCCAAGATAAATCTCCCCTCTGTTCCGTTGTGGGTGTTGGGTCCTGTGCCCAGTGACAGGAAAGAGACTGACATGTTGTCCTTAGTGAATAGTGTTTGTGAATTGATAACAATTTACAGTTCTTCCAAAGTCCCACATGATGGATGCTGTCCCATTCCTCCTATAAAATAATGAAAACTATATCACTACAGAAATATTTTGATTAGACCTCTCACTATGCGTGGCCAGGGCTTGGTGTTCTACACACAGCAGCATGGGTAAGTGGTCCTTTCGCTTTCCTGAGGAACTCTTTTGCTCCCTTCTCTTGTATGTTGAACCAGCATCTGGTTCCTCAGGTATTAGACGAAGTCCTTAAGTGGCCTGGAGACCACTCAGCCCCACACATCAACTTCCGGTGAGTAGGAGGAGCTTCCCATCTCTTTTGCTATGTTTGTGAAGAAAAGCAAAATGTGAATCATTCCCTGATTCCAGGCACATTTGGGTGGTGTCTTGTAAAAGACAGCACAGAATCATCTATGTGCATTCATCTGATTTACTTTTCTATTGAGAAGTATGAGAAATTACCACTGTACAAATCATGAAATCCACAAAGACAAACTACTGATGGTTATTACCTGGCATCATGTCATTTTTTATCTCTGTGGCCAAGACATACAGGCTCCTCTCTCAGTTAAAACAAGCAAAGTCCTCTTGATTTTATTCTGCAATTAGCAGAGTAAGTGTTAAATTGACATTATTCCATTTAGAGATCATCTATTCACAAAACTTTATGTTGGAAGTTATATAATCAAATTCTAACACAAATTGAGACATGCTATTAAAATTATAATGCCTTTTATTTTTCATTTATGTATTTGGTTCAGGGTCTCACTATGCAGCTCGGACTCATAGTGATCCTCCTGTTTTCAGTTTCTCCAGCGCTGGGATTACAGGTGTGGGTCACCACGCCTGGACTCAGTGCCTGCTCCAGCATGACATGCAGGACTGGAGATTGAACCCTGGTCCCTGCTCTTGCCTAAGCAGGCCCTTAGTCCACTGAGCTATCTCTCCTGCCCTATAATACCTTCTTGTAAGAATTAATTGGATAATCCACTTTCTTCTGCACTTCTATTCAGAATTGTTTGCATATGCAAATGATTGATGTCTATACAGCTTGTTGAAGGCCACTTTATATTAGGTTTTGGACCAATAAAGACAAATGGAAAGCATTTTATTCCTGGAGAATTAAATCTAATGGTGAAATCAGACATATTGGCAGAAATTTCTATCAAAGAACAAACAGAAAATACATGGAAATGAATAGGAGCATAATTCATTTATGTATTGATTAATACAGATATGCTTTTGCTTCACATTTGACATTTTAATTGGGAAAATGTAAAACAGCTTTGGAAATGTAGTTCTTCAGGATAGTAATACACATTTTTAATTTGTTTTTTTGTGTGTGAATTCTTGCTTGTTTTCTTTTATAAAAGTCATAAACAGGCTTTATCTAGCTTCTTTCATTTTACAGAAATGTTGTTTGGGAGAATTTCTTCTTTCACAGCTTTTTTTTTGGAAATATTCTATACTGGCTGTGAAAGAGCTACCCATGAAAATAAAAAATAAATGGAAATTCTTTCTTCCACCTAACTGATGAATTAATCAGAGAAGAACATGTGGCAAAATTATGACTTACGTTTTTGTATTGACAGTCAAAAAGAAGGGGAAAGTCTAGAAACCAGATCCAGAAAGAAGATAAAACTTGGAAGAACACTGAGAAGTGAATCAGCACACACAAGCGTAGTTCCGCTGCTTATCACAAAAGCCTGCCTCTGGGAGCACAGGTCGTGGCCACATTTTCGTAAGGAGCTCAGTGTCTCTGGTGCAAGTTAAGTAGCAAAATAAATGCTGAGGCGCTGCTCTGTACACTGCACCACTAGAGGGGGCAGGCAGGCCTTCCCCCAGGAGACGTACCTTATTTATTACAGGAAGATAAGATGTGTATACTAGGAACAACAATGCAAAAGAAGATGGATTAATATTTATAATCAAGATAAAAATAAAGTGCTGGAGGGAGCTTAGAGGAAATGCATGTATTCCAGCTAGAGAGATAGCAAAGAAGAATTTATGTGGAAGTCATTTCAGGACTAATCATAAATGATAATCAGACACTCTATAGGTAAATAGGAAAGGGAAAGATATTCTAAATAAATCCTGGGGGAAAAATACAGAACATGGTTAGAGAGAAGCAAACAGCCTGCTCTGAGTAAGGCTGCACCCATAATGCCCTTTGCTACTACTTTAATGGCCTTCACTTTCGTCAAGACAGTTAGGAAATGCCCATCTGCTGTGTGTGCCTGAGACTGCCGAGGCTGCCGTACCCATGACATGCAGACTGGATGACTCACGCACCAGAAACTTACTATCTTAGAGCTGTGAAAGCTTAGAGCCCGAGGTCAAGGTGCTGGCAGGATCGGTTCCTCTCCAGGGCTGGAAGGAAGGAGCTATTTCCCGGCTCTTTCTTGTCTTCTCCCTAGTGAATGCCAAATGTCTTTGGAGTTCCCTGTGATGCTCCAGCTCTGCCATTGTCCCTGATATCTGTGTCCAAATTTCCCTCAGACCTAAGGCTATCAGTCCTATTGGGTCAGGGCCAGCCCCAACGATTTCACTTTGATTACTTGGGTAGAGACTGTCTTTTCTTTACCATCATGCTCTGAAACTTCAACATGTCTTTTCTTTCCCCCTGAGGAAGGAACCACAGGTTAACCTATGAGAATATTACACAGAAAACAGTGTTTACATTAAAGATAAATTCAAAACATATGCCAAGAAGCCATGGTCCAAATTAAGAAACATAGACAGAATTCTAGGCAATGGAGTACCATGGCTAATATGTGTACAGTGATAAAATTACCGCGGGATACTAAAAAAGATTTTATATTCAAATGGGATGCAAATTTTTGAAATAAGTTAGAGAAATAGGTGAGATTCAAAATAAAGAAAGTTAAAATGTTTTAAGTCAAAGAGGAGCAACTTAGATCTGAGTGTTTAAAACCATTCATTTTGAACTTTTGTATTTAAATAATTTTATACATTATTAATGATTTAATATATGTAGAACATATTATAAAAGATTACAAGTTATAAATATAAACAAATGCATTGTATATTATAGGTAGTGACTATAATAAGTTCATAAAAAGGAATTATAGTAAATAACAAATTTGTAATTAATAATTTTGGTGCTTTGGTTGGGTTTTGAGTCAAGGTCTCATTGTATAGTTCATTCTGACTTTGAACTCACTATAACCCAGGCTAACCTTGAACTACTGGTGATCTTCCTGCCACAGCATCCTAACTACTGGGATTATAGGAATGTGCCACCATCCTTGGGTACAATTTATAATTCTTCATAATGTTCTTGCATTTATTATTCTAAATAAGTCAAGATATTGGCTATAAATTGACATTTATTAAGGGAAGGGAGGAAAACTTTATTGAGCAGAGGTATACTTTCTTGCATTGCAAGAGAAAGTCCCTGAGCACAGTAAATAAGTCCCACAATGAGTGTACAAGACAGTCTCTGCTTAATGGCACATGTGCCCCTGGCCCCTTCTCAAACTCTGTCTGCTGAATGAACCTGTAGTCTCCTGGGGCTTTAGCACAATTAGAACTCCAAAATGTAGAGATCTGCTATAGAGCAGAATTTGGAAGAATTTCAGTTTGTGTGTGTGTGTGTGTGTGTGTGTGTGTGGCTGCACTTGGCACTAGGAATTGACACCCTGAATGACAGGGTCATTCACACTGAATGACACCCCAGCCTGTTTTGATTTTCAGAAAAGGTCTCACCAAGTCACTAAGTTGCCTGGGCTGGTCTCTAACTAGGAAAACTCCTGCCTCAGCCTCTTAGTCTAGTAACCTTTTGAGACTCAAAATCTAGAAAATATTTATTCCCCTCCCTGTCTCACATGCAGCTCATGTATGTGTGTATACACACACACAGAGAACTGCACACACCAGCACATACACACAGGCATGCACTCACATATATGCCTGATCCACTGTAAGGAATTCTAGGAAAATATGAAAAGCTGAATAGAACTACTCGGCGGAAGCCTGATAAATGTCCCAGTCTGTCATAACAGAGATCAGGCCTCTGTTCTTG
>NDGM011250763.1:2698-15943 GCA_002564305.1 Octomys mimax
AACTCAGGACCTTGCCCTTGCCAGGCAAGCATTTATTCCACTGAGCTATCTCCCCAGCCCTTCTCTTAGTTCATTGAAAAGAAAAGTTTGTACTAATATTGCACTATAAATGTCTATATCTTGTATTCAGACTAATTTAAAGATAACAATATGCAAGGGATTGATCATTACTCTCCTATTATATGATTTTGAAATTTTGTGTTTTTTTTTTTTTTTCTTCTCTTTAAAATAAAATTTAAACCACGGAGATTCCATCTTATCCCAGAATGAATGGTGATTACCAAGAAATCGGTTCATGACGAATGCTCCTGAGGCTTTGGTGGAAAAGGAGCGCTCTTACGCTGTTGGTGGGAGTGTAATGCGTACTGTGGAAGTCAGTACAGAGATTTCTCTACAACTAAAAAGGGAAACTCCCTTTCATCCAGCCACTCCCCTTCCAAGCAGCCTCGCTGAGTCTCAGCGTCGCACTTCCGTGTCGCACGCACGCCCATGTCCTAGCAGCACAGTGCACAGCTACACTTGAAGCAGCCTGTGTGCCCAGCAGTACATGAATGGACAAAGGAGTGTGGTATTTAATCACAGCAGAGTGCAGTTTTACCAGAAGGAATGAGGAATTGAGGTCCTTTGTAGGAAAACAGATGCACCTGAAGACAATAATATTAAGTGAAATAATTCAGACATGCAAGCCTAGCTATCGCGTGATATCTCGTATATGGGAAGCCCAAAGCATAAATAATTTAAAGTGCAAAGTAGAAGAGAGATAATAGGGACCCGGGAGATAGCTCTTTTGCAGCAGGAAGGGGAGGGTGGCAGGGAGGGCACGGCGACCAGAGGAGGAGGAAGGTGTGCGATGTACAGGTGCCAGCCCCACATGACAGATGTGACCACTGTGTCCTGCAAACGTGCACTACTTAAGCATACTTAAAATAACTTACAAAGCATTTTAATATGTAGTTTGAGGACTAAGACAGTAGCTGTAGGAGAAGGGACCAGCAGGGGTGGGAAAGCTTCCTCCCTGGGAACTCAGGATGGAGACTAAAAGGAAAATCAGGGTTCTGGGAAGGGGGGTGATAAAGGGAGAGGCTCAGGAACAGGGCAAGAGGTGCAGCCTCATGGTGGCCGTGGGTGTCCACGGCTCATTATGTTGTTGCTGATGCTGCCTACGAGGCCCCGGGGTGGTGCCTGAAGTCGGGGCTGAGGGTCGGTGGGAGAAGGGTGTCCATGCAGGACTTGGGGGAGCCTGTAAGCCCTGAAGTGATCTGACACATTTGTTCACATATTCACCTTCCAGTGCAGCGTAGAATTTTCCAGAAGGCCTAATTCACACTTATCGAAGGACCGCTGGCTCACAGAAGACTGGCTTTCGTGGCACTCGCCTCAGAGGGCTCAGGCGCTCAAATGTAAACTCGTTGCTGCGAGGCTGTGTTACAGAAAGCAGCGCATCCAAGAGAAACCGTCCGGGTGGCGTTGGGCCTGGGCCGGCCCAGGGACTCGCTCCTCCTCCTGCAACCTCAGTGAGGAGCAGTGCTGACAATTGAGGGCTCATCTGAGCTCAAGAATGTGACAAGGCACCGACAGAGGACCAGCGTGGGCCATCGAGGCTGCGCACTCTCCTGATTCGCTTGCTTTCCAGAGAGCGTTCCTGCTGCCAACTTCAGCTGGTGTTTGGTAAACGGCAGAACCCAGAAGAGGCTTCTAAAGTGGGGACCCCATCACCCTCCTGCGATCTGTGGTATAAACAAGTAGTTTTAAGCTTTGCAAAGCTTAAGAGGCTGCGTAGTCCTAGAACAGACTGGAGTGAACATCAGGACAAGGCGGGGGCAGACCCCTCCCGCGGGACTGCGCTTTCTGAACACATTGGCGCCTGCAGAGAGGGTTTCGGACTGGTGAAATCAGAGCTGCAGGAGGCTCTGGAGGGCCCGCCCCTCCCCGCCCCGCCGGGGGCCTTCTGTCCCCAGGCCCTTCCGCCCTGGCCCCTTCCGCCCTGGCTTTCTGGGGTTTGGCTGCACCAGGCTTGCTTCTAGTCCCACACACATCCTGGCTCCTCCTGGCGGCCACAGGCCGCGGCACAGGGGCTCTCGCTGGGAATTCTTCTTGCGTGAGTCCGGCTCACTGCGCCGGCCACAGCCCGGGTGCCTGTAGGGGGCGCTGTGGGGCTGCTTGTAGGAGACAGTATGACCATCGAGGGTGCTCAGAGAGCTGGGTGTATCGAGAGCGAGCACCCTCCAGCCTGGGAGACTTGTTGTCTTACTTTTTTCTCATTGCTGTGACAAAATACCCGACACCCAATGTTAGGTGGGGGAAACTTTATTAGCTCACGGTGTGTGGAGGTTTCAGCCATAACTAGCGGGCTCCAAGGCAGAGCGGCATGGGAGAGGGCAGCAGTTCATGACGGCAAAAGAAGAGAGCATGGGGTGCACACCGCATGTGGCCTACCCGCCCCAGGGCACGTGCAGGAGGCACAGCCTCCAGCACCCACCGCACAGTGAATCTAGACTCAGTTCCTCTGCAAAGCCTGCCCTCAGGACCACAGGAGGCTTCAGGAGGACACCCAGACGCAAGCCGTAACACCCGAGAAGGCAGCGCGGCCGGAACTGGGGCTGAATTACAGACGGCTGTCACGGGACGGTCAGCCTCCCAAGTCGCGCACACCAGTCCCATCATGCTCGTCCACGTGGAGCCTGCTGGCTGCATTTTCCGAAGAACCTTGGCCTTGCTGCACGGAGGAGGCTTAAAGCTATGCTTCTCTCTCGTTTTCTGGCTCGAGGGTAGGACCTGCAGCGCTGAGCCACATCCTTGGCCCTGTTATTGTATTTTTATATACTGTGAGATGTGAGCTCACTAAGTGGCTCAGGCTAGGCTCGATCTCGCAGTCCTCCTGCCTCAGCCTGCCGAGTGCCTCAGATTGCAGGCGTGTGCCCCACACCTGGACAGAGCTGTGCTTTCTTGCTTGTCCTGAGCCAGTCTCTAGTTAAGTGCCACACGCCACCATTACAATTTTATAGTTTTTCTTTTTTAAATGTATTTAGTACAAAGTCTACAGGATCTCACTACATAGGTCGGACTCATAGTGATCCTCCTGTTTTCAGCCTCCCCAGCGCTGGGATTACAAATGTACTCCACCACGCCCAGTCTCATTCACCGTCTCAGGCGCCCCTGGGGCAGGGCCGGCACAACATGCTGGGCATGGAACCCCAGTTCCTGCACCTGCCTAAGTAGATGCTTTAGTCCTCTGAGCTATCAGGCCGGCCCCATAGTTTTTTGAGTTAATATCCATGAAGTTCTGTCTTCTGCCCTGGACTCAAGCTTCCTGGTCAGAACCACGCCCATCTTGCCTTGATGCCTGGCCCAGTGCCTGACCCAGAGGAAGTGCGAAGCACAGGCTGTTCGCTGGCTGCACGAGGGCAATGAATGAATGAATGAATGAATGAATGGGCAGGAAGAGCAGCTGTGGTGTTCTCCGCGGCCTTGGCGCAGCCATTGCTGCCAGCAGAATGGTTTATTCCTTGCTCTGCCTCCATGGCAGGAGCTTCTGGGGTGAGTGAGTGTGTGTGTGTGTGTGTGCGTGTGTGTGCGCGCGGAGAGGCTGAGAGGAAAATTCCGATGTAAGCAGTGAGCATATTCCTCTCTCAACTGCTTCTTCAGTGGTCTCCTGGCAAGGGTAGGCACTGAGGCCGCAAATGTGCTGGGCAGGGAGAGGGACTCGAGCGTGAGCGAGACATTGTCCTATCCAGAGGGGACTCATGGTGTAGGAGGCGAGTGCCATAGCCACTGAAACAGCCACCCTAGCAGCCACTGCAAGAGGTGGCTTTTTAGCAGCCACTGCATGAGGTGGCTTTTAAGCAGCCACCGTATGCCATGCATGCTCAAGGGCATTGGCCTACTTGTCTTGCTCAACTCTCTGAGGTAGTAATACAATATGTGAATATTTAAATTAAAAATTATTACAAGAAAAAGCAGATGGCCATTGTTCCTCCTCCCCTGAAGCCCCTCCCTTCTCCAAACCGGCTTAGCCCACTGATTCTGCCACTTTCGGAAGAAGTTCCTGATGTCGGAATGCTGCCAAAGGCCCAATGCTGTAGGAGCAAGGCAGCTCCTACAGACGTTCGGATGTGCCTGCCTCCACCGTATGCGCCAGATCTGGTGCCCGCTGGCTTCTGGCTCTTCCCCAAGTCGAAAACATTGAGAAAGGTAAATATTTTACATCAATCCAGGACATTGAGGCAGCCATGACAGCACAGCTGAAGACATCATTGGTGAGGACTTCTAGAACTGCTCCAGAATGTGGTAAGCATGATGCGATAAAGGTGTTTGAATCAAAGGGGATGTGTGTTGAGGGGAATTAACAGCGATGTGGTTTTTACCATAC
Organism: Octomys mimax; assembly: GCA_002564305.1. Classification (NCBI taxonomy): domain Eukaryota; kingdom Metazoa; phylum Chordata; class Mammalia; order Rodentia; family Octodontidae; genus Octomys; species Octomys mimax. Next base: position 7,068 of record NDGM011250763.1, read on the forward strand.
TGATATTTTAAATTTAAACATGCTGTATTTTCCATCACAGCTCATTTTCACAGATTAGAAAAATCAAGGCACAGAGAGGCTAAGAAGCTACTCTAGGACAACACAGCAAAGTTTCCTGCCCTTCTCTTGTATACTGTAGAACAAGATCAATGTCCACACACGTATAGTGTCACTGGAACCTGGAGGAAGGGCCCTGTGGTCTGGGGACCTGGGAGTCTTGTGGCAGAGGGGTTCAGGGTTGCACTTGAGGGGTAAGTGGATTGGGACAGTGGGTTTGTCTGGGAGCAATGACTGCAGCGGGTGGACGGGTGAGTGGGCCAGACAGAGGGGGGAAGGGCGGGGGCGCAGCGTGACTCTGCTGAGCAGGGATTGGGCAGAAGAGGCTGGAGCCTTCAGCTCGCCCAGCCCAGGCTGCATTCCAAGGCGGATTCCAGCACCACAGCTGTGGTGAGTTGGGATGAGGACAAAGGCTATGTGGCTGGCCGTTACTGGGCCAGTGAGCGCCGGCCTGGCCCTGGCCTCTGGAGCCCCAGGCTGGCAGCAAAGCTTCTTGTTTGGGTTCGATGGAGCAGCGTCAAGTCGGTGCTCCTGTGTCCCTAAAGGAGCCCCCACACTGCTCGCACTGCTGAGCGCCCAACCGGAAGGCATCGCTTGGCCTGCGGCTGCTGCCTGGCCTCCTGGTGCAAGCCCCGGTCCAAATCCATGAGAACCCGCTCTCCCCCTCCCTCCAGAGAATTCACCCTGCCTGGTGACTCCTGTGTGTACTCTGGCCAGGGATTTTAAACACCTCAGGTAGAGACAGCACAGAGGGCAGAGGCGGTTGGGGTGGTATGTGACTTCGCTCTGAGCAGTGTGACAGTGGGAGAGGTCTCAGATCTCAGCAGCAAGTGCCGTGAGACAGTACAGAGTGGGGCTTTGCTGGCAGCCCCAGGAGTCGCAGCTTGTAGATCTCTGTAATCAGTTTAACGTCCAGCTCACCACGTATGCCCGGAAGCGCGGCACCTCCCCATGAGCTGTGCCGCCGTTGCTGGAAGAGGCTGAAAGCCAGGCAGGGCGCCTCGCAGCCCGAAGCTGCCATTTGGCAGAGAGGGATCGCAGCTCTGCGGCAGCTGGCTGGGGCGGCCTCCTAGGAGGAGAAATCCTGCTGATTTCCCAAAACCGGGCGCTGGAATTGATATGGTGGAGGTAAGGCAGATGCTATTTCTGGAAGAGTACCTGAGAGAACTGGCAACGACGGGCCCCAAAAGCCAACAGCAAGAACTAAGCCGCACCCTTCGGCCCGCTGCCTGCGCCCCTCCCAGTGGCCCGCCCCTCCTTTCCACCTCCCCAAGCGCCCCTGCTCATCAGCTCTAGATGGGAAGCTGGCTCCTCCGCTGTGAGCCTCTGGTCCTGATGCCCCGCTCAGGAGGGAAGAGGTCGCCGCTACCCCTGTGGGCCCACACACCGCCCTTGCCACAGCACGTGTGTGACTGGCACCTGACTCCTAGGACACGCATACTGTGGAAGGGGAGTCGCCATCTCCACGGCCGCTGCGTCAGATATCCGCCGTTTGTTGACTACAGTAGCTGACCCTCTGTCTCGCCATGTGTCCTTCCTTCATTCATTTGTGCATGTATTTACGCATTCATGAATTCTACACGTGTTCGTTGTGAAAACCTACTCTAGATCAGACTGCTCTACCTTCAAGACCCCGGGTGAACACATGACCCAGGCCTGGCCAATCAGAGCAGTCTGTTTTCTTGGCCAATCAGAACAATCCATTCTTGTCTCCAAAGCTGAGTTACAGACCCGCAGGTGACACAGCCGTGCCCCTGACACTTCAGTCTGAGATGTCTGCGGCAGTGCTGTGAGAAGCAGCACCCACTTTCTCAAGCTGTGATTGGTGTTGGCCTGGGGCTGCCAGGGGCTATGCACAAAGAATCTAGTCCCCAGCAAGGAGAGCAACTCTGGAAGTGGAGCCAGAGCTCCACTGGTGGTGTCACTGGTGGTGTCACTGAGCACCCAGGCGCAGCCATGCCCACAGGACCCGGGGATGTTCCATTACATAAGTCAGTCTTTCTGCTGAAGCCAGGTTAAGCTGGACTTTCATGGCATGCAGCTGGGGTTCTCACAATGCAAAGGTAACATATCTCCCTTTGTGGATACAAAAAACAGTCCTTTGTCCCTGTGGCCGTCCTGGACCCAGGTCCGATGCGCCCTTCACGTCCTTGACGCAGCGCAGTGGGCCAGGGCCGGCGTGCGCGTCCGCTGTCGCCTGTGTTTGCCGCTCAGGTCCCACTTGGTTGGAGCCTCCTACTGTCCTGGGGAAAGGCGATGCATCGCGCCCTCCGTGCATCTCTGGAGCTCCTGGGATCCAGGGCGCGTGCGGCTGTGGATGGTACACAAAGCTGAGCCAAAGGCCAAAGGGCCTCCATGCTGGGGTTGATCAATAATTAGGTGTTAGTCTCTCCCAGAGTTTGAGTGTGAAACTTATTTTTTTTTTTTAGTATTGAACATACATTTTTGCCACACTTGCTGTTGTTTATGTGTGGGTTCTGCCGCTCCTTCCTGCCCCTTGAGGCCTCCAGTTCCATCATTGCCCCAGGGACTCGAGAATGTTCCTGTGCACACTTAATGAATTCTGCACTCACTGGGTGTATTTTTAGTTGGCTTGTTTGCATCTGTTCGTTCCCATGCCTTGCCTGATTGACACCCGCTGGGTGAGAGCGCGGAGCACAGCCTTGCTGTGGAGCTGTTCATCTTCGCAGACCTCTGATTGCTTCCGGCCTGCAAAGGGTGTGGAGCGTTCCCTCTCTTCTCCCTCACCTGCATTCCTTTGTTTGACTGGGCCATAAGAGGAGATCTGGGCTTGTTTGCCTCCTCTCTATGGCTGGTGGGGGAGAGCAGCAAGAGGAGAGGCTGAGAGAGAGGCATCCTGTGGGCGGATGGCTGGTGTCAGCGCTTGTCACCGTGCAGGTGGAGGCAGCTTGGGGACAGCCTGTCAACAGCCCAAGCCTGAACATGGGCTGTTGCCCAGGGTGAGGCAAGAAAGAGTGGCATGTACCCAAGGAATGGTACTGTTGAAGACAGGTCACGAAGGGGGCCGTTGATAAGGGGACAGGTCATGAAGGAACCACCAGACGTCGGCAAAGCACCTGGGGCTCAGTGACAGAGAGACACTGCGACCTCACCGCCCCACCCTGATAGGGAGTCTGCAACTCCTGAGAGAGCTGTGGTCGGAAGAGACGGTGTGAGGCAGCAGCAGGGTTCAGTGCAGGAGCACACTGCTGCCCTGGCCTCCAGCCCCATCTGTCCTTGGGTCTGTTGGGCACCGCCAACGAGTCTGATTGGTGCAGTGTATGGCCACCATAGCCCTGGAGCCTTGAGTTAGGGGTGAAGTGTGGCAGGTGGCTCTGTGAGGAAAGGAGGCATGGCCCTGCCACCCCTCCAAGCAGTGTCCTTGTTTCATTTAGACCAGGTTCCCCACAGAGTCAGGGGAAACAGAGCCGCTCACGCTTCCTGCCAGGAGAAGTCAGACATAGACTGCGACCTGAGAGGGTGACTGCAGCAGATGGAGGGTGTGAGACTCCTGCTGAGGATCCCAGGGCCCTGTGTGGGTGACACAGAGAGTGATCCACAAGGACCCTCCCTGCCACTTTGGGCTTGGCCCCTTAGCCTCACAGGGGAAGAAGCAGCACCATCTACTGCAGAGGTTGGCAGAGCTCAAGCTTGCCATTTGCAGGACTTCCTGCCTCCCCTCCAAGCAGATGAGGCATGAGCTCCTCCTGTCAGTCAGTGGAAGTGAGGCAGCTGCTCCCTACCCCCAAGTATGTTCCCGCCCCAGGCCACCACATCACAGCAGGGTGCTCACCCTTCCTTCCCTTTGGATCTACCTGGGCATGTTGAAGTGTTTATAAAATATTCAGAAAGTACTTTTTCTTCGGAATGATATCATATAGTATGTATAACCCTACAATCAATTCTTTTTCACTAAATGTAAATGGATATCTTTCTAGGGCAATCAATATCTATAGCTCTGAATCATTCTTTTTAATTGCTTCTTAGTATTTCAGAGTATCCACATATACAGATTTTGCTAGAAAAGTCACTGGTCCCTTTCAATTAGACAACATAGAGCTCCTGGCAGATGCAAATGGACAGAGTGAAGGCTCTGAATCTGTCCAGGCTGGTGGGTGATGTGACTCTTGAGGCTAGGACAGAAGAAGTCCTGGTGACAGTAGCACCTAGATGGCACGTGGGTGGCCTAGACACAAGGTGCTAAGGGAAAGCTGTGTGGCTGGGAAGCCCCAGGAAGCTCTGTGGAGGAAAAGACATCAGCGGGAACGCGAGAGGGGGTGCTATTGCCATTTGTGGCCTGTGCAGGGGCTGATGGACATAGGCCAAGGTCAGACAGTGATGGGTGGTGAGTGTCACTGCTTGGTGGTGGGGGGTGGAGGGATTAATGTCACTCAAAGGTCTTGATATGAGCTGGTCTTCTCCAAGTAGGTTAATTATCACCTGGCCCTGCACTCTCACACGCTTGATTTGTGTAACAAACTCTATTTTCGTTGAAAGCTCGTCTGTCAACTCGAGTTTCATCTGTGTCCGGGTGATCACAGGCTTGAACTCAGGTGCGTCCCTGCTAATGAGCTCTGACAGAGCGCCCATGAGGCAGGGAGCGCCTGGGACCCCACAGCGGCATCGCATGGCAGGACCGCCTTGGCAGGCTGCAGGCAGCTCCCTGGGGAGGAGAGAGTCCCTGAGTGCGGGGGCAATGCGCAGGGCCGGCTTCTCTCACTGGCCACACAGCAGGCCTGTTTGCCTTTGGCCTGGCTGCCCCATGGCCCCTTACCCGGGCTTCCGCCTGCTCCCGAGCATCTCACAGGCAGCCAGCCACTCTAGCTCTCCAGTTCTGTGCCCCCCGCCACCCTGGATGAACTTTCTCCACACTTTCTTGAACTTTCTGCCCTTCTCCTGGCAGCTGCATTTTGATATAGCCACAACTTACCATAAAATTTTCAGAAATGATTTCCAAGGCTTCCGACTGGAGGACACACTTTCCCTCCCTCCTCCCACCTCCCGCTCCAAAGTGTGGCACCTCAGGCTGTCACCTCCTTACCTCTTTGCTGCTGGAGCTCTCAACTCTTCCAAGGTCTGGGGTATGCGGAAATTCACCGCCCACCTCAGCACAAAGTTGCGCCTCCTGAACTCTCATTTAGAAGATGGGGGAACCATTACAAACTCCAGTGAGAAGTGAAACAACAGAGGAGTTGACGCAGTCCTCTTAAATGGTTATGAATCATGTGGGGGAGGCAGATTCTCACCTCAGAGAGGTGGTGCTGGGAATTGCTTTTCCTCTTATGGCTCTATCCAAGCAGCTGAAATATCTCCTCTCATTACTGGGAGCCTGTATAAAAGCGGTAAATTCTTATTGCAGGCACATTACATCTTTACTCAAAGACACCTCCTACCCCTGTCTTGGCAGCCCTGGGGGATGACTTCACAGGCAGCTGCCATTGGAGTGCACACCACACAGGGGGACAGGGAGGGCTCCTCTAGGAACCTCTGGGTCTTCAGATGATTTCAGTTGGTCTGAGCCCACTCCCTTAAGAGCCTCTTTTGTGTGGGGCTTTGCCTTGTCAAGGGAGCAGCCTGAAGAGCATGGAGCTCCTACCTGTGAGGCAGGGACAGGAGCCTCATGTGGGAGAGGCTTCCAGTGGCTCCCAGCTCAGCCAGCTCTAAAGAGCGGGTGCTCCACAGTGGCCGAGCTGAAATAGGGCTGTGCTGGAGAACAGATGTGCCCTAAGCCCCACAGACTTGAGTCTCTCAGGAACAGGAGCCCACGCCTCCTTACGTGACTGAGACCTTGACCTTGAGGCCCTCGGGCAGTGGGGTGGGCTGTGGGCTCTGACTGCCGTGGCTTCCCGTTTCTTCCTGCTTCCTTACTTGTTAGCTGCACGGCCTTGGGCAGGTGGTTTCTCCCCTCTGTCCCTCGGCTTCCTCCCATCACCCCATCGGAGGGACTAAGTGCAACAGCACAGGCAAACACCCCACGCTCGGAATGCATGCTCATCTGCCAAGGCGCCTCCTCTTGGGTTCTGGTTAAGGTTGCACTAGCCATGCAGGGGTCGCCACCTCTCGGTTCTCAGTGGTCCACTCATATGAGCACAGACATGCTTCCTCCAGAGGAGGCACCATGTCTCGCACAAGGTCGACACTAAACCTGCACGGAGTCTTGTTTCTCTTCTCCATTGATTTTTTGTGACTATTTAGCTTTAGTTTTCTCTCAGCCTTCTTCATATTCCTCACTGTTGGCAGGGACTGCTGGATCTCACCCCAGTGGGTATCTAGAGTAAAGGCCAAAATTGAAGTATAGAATAGGGACCAGTCTTCCACTTCTTAAACACCTCTCATCATCCAAACAAATTGGGGCATGTGTGTGTGTGTGTGTGTGTGTGTGTGTGTGTGTGTGTGTGTATAACCGTAAGAGTCACCCAGTCTTTCCTGGAGTAAGCTACCACAGAAATGATGGCAGAGTTGAGTTTTATAAAAAACTATAAATGGCTTCCAAAGCTTAAAATACTTACTACCTGGACCTTTATGGAAAAGTGTGCTAACCACTCCCCAGATTTGCATCTAATCATGCCTCTCATATTTCTTCTTTAGCTCCAATAGGACAGAGGGGACTTAACTCTGGCTCCGCAGTTAAACTACTATTTTACATGGAAAAAATCATGGCCCCATGATGTGTATGTTGGTGTCCTTCGTAGGTGACATGGTCTCACCCTGACAATCCTATGGCTCTTTAGATCTGCTGAGACATCTCAGACCTAAGCCCCATCCTGAAGGACCCTAACAGCTCAGGAAAGAAAACAAGGAGCGGCTTTTCAGCCCAGCCAGCCGCTGTCCTTGGTGCTGACTGAAAGCCTGCAGCCTGATTCCAAAACCTCAATACAGTACTCCTGCATTCATTCGTTCATTCATTCATTCATTCATTCATGTCAGAGACACGGTTTCACTATGTAGCCAAGGCTGGCCTTAAGCTCACAGTTATCCTCCTGTCTCAGCTTCCCAAGTTCTACAATTACAGCTGTGCGCCCCCATGCCCTGTTCTGTAAGGGGCATTTTATATTTATTAGGCACTTGGTTCTTTTCAAAGCATTCTAAAATATGCTGGCATTTGATTATACTATAATTCTTGAGATGAACAAAAAATAATAATGCACACACTTATTTTCAACCTCTCACTAAGCCTCATTCTGCTCTACCTGGAGATCCTGCCAGGTGGACTGTTTTGGGGTGAAAGATCTTTGGCTTTATTCTGGTAGCTGGTTATCTTTGATAAGCTGCCCTTCACATGTTCCTTCAGCCTGCCTGAGCCAGGCCTCTCTGCCACCCATGGTCCGTACCATCTCCCCCAGAAAGTTGGCTGCCCCATACCTCCTGTGATAGGTTTTCCATTGCCGCAGCACAGGGCAATTTGCCTCCCTGGACACTAACAAAAGCCATCAAGTGACAGCAAAGTGTTCATCTTCTCTCATAACAGTCCTGAAGTTAAGTGCATTTCCTTTCAAAGATAGAGAAATCGGGCATAAAAGTCCCATAGAACTACGGCTCCTGAGTTCCCATTTCTGAGGGTATCTCACATGTCTGGATGCATCACCACTTGCTTCTGTCACCCTCCAAGTACAGGCATCCTCAGAGGCCTGGGCTTCTTCTCAGCCTGACCACTGCCCAAATGCTCAGGTGTGGAGCAAGACAAACACAATATTGAACAACATCTATTAAATGGACAATATCACTCCATTTAATAGAATAGGTGGACTCTAGCATTAGGGCCACTACTGTGTCATAAATACTCAGCACAATAGCTAGGTGGAAGTGTGTGGGAGAGCATCCATGCTCCACTGTGCCTGCTGGACCTCCCCAGTCCAAGCCTAGGCCTGCCACATGAGTGAGACCTTCCTCTGCACTCTCAGGACCCCCCTCTGGATCCAGCCCAAGCCCAGGCCCAGCAAGTGTGTGGGAGAGCTTCTGAACTCCCCTGTGTCTGCTGGACCTCCCCAGACCAAGCCCAGGCCTGCCCCGTGGGTGAGGCCATCTGCTGCACTCTCGGGACCCCTCCATCCCTCCAGAGCCAGCCCAAATCCAGGCCCAGTGAGTGAGTAGGAGAGCTTCCCTCTACCCTGCACTGGCTGGTACCCTCCAGACCCATGCCAGGCCTGGCATACAGGCCAGGGGTGAAACTGCAGCTGAACTCTCTGCAGAGAAAGTACGGGACAGAAACACCCAGCTAATTCAGGAGCAGAACATCTTGCCAGAGGGGTACTACAGGTTCATTCTCAAGGGCTGCAGCAGGAAGGAGCTAAGCACAGTAGCCAGACCCAAGCCAGGCACAACTGGATGAAGTCAAACTTCATAGATCTGGAATTGAGTATCAGTAGGTGCTAAAGTTATAACTGCACTAAAGCTCTACAAAAAAAGGTCAGAGGACAGTGCTATATAAAATGACAAAGAGAAGGAGAAAATTCAATCTCAGACCCCAAGACAACCCAGAGCAAGTGCAGAGGACACTAACACAGAAGAAATTGGAAATCACACAGCTGAAATGTCTGAATCTGAAGCATCTGAAGAAAAGAAACAACAGCAGAAAGGTAAAGAGGAACTCAGATCAGAAATAACCTCTAAAATGAAAAAGAAATCTCTGAATTAATAGCATATGAAGTAAAGAATCAAGTGCAGAAACATGGAAGAAATCAGATCAGAAATAATCTCTATAGTAAAAATTAATAACTGCTTGTAAAGACACTGATAAAAAATAGGGATTAGAAAAATGACGGATTCCTTGAATGAGCAAGACAGGAAAGAAGTAGATCACAGAAGACAGAGTCAAAGAG
>NDGM011250764.1:3121-18561 GCA_002564305.1 Octomys mimax
CTCTGTCTCTCTCTCTGTCTCTCTCTCTGTCTCTCTCTCTGTCTCTCTCTCTCTCTCTCTGTCATGTCTTCTCTTAACAAGCCTCTTATAGTCCTAATTGAGAGAACTTTCTAATTCAAGGTTATGACTGCTATGTAAAAGTTCACATAAGGATTTTAAGCACAACATTTTTAAATAAGCATGGGGTCTGCAGAAAGGTAAATTGTTAGTAATTATTATGAAAATTATAGCCTGCCATGTACAAGAACCTAAAAGCCCTAATTAATGTAAACATTAGATGAGATAACGTGAGCTAAGATGAATATTATCAACAAGTGTGAACAGTGGGACAGGGGACCTGGAGGAGGAGGGAGAGGAAAAGGGAAGGGATTTTAAAAAACAAGAAACAAGTTGTGTGTGGTGTGTGTATGTAACCATTTCCTAAGATGATTGTAAACTGTATGAGCTCTACACATGTACTAATAAAATAAAAGAAAAATTTAAATTATCTTGCCTAAAATGAACTAATTCATAGCTTAACTATTTCAAATTACTCTGCCCATTTTCAAAATAAACGGACATGTCTTCCTTGCATTGAATTGTTTAGCTTCACATTTATGGGCTTGATTTAATAACCAGGAGTGGGGTACCCGTCATATAAGAACAAAGTCATGCAGGTCTATCTGCTTACTGGCTAAGCGATGTTGGGTATATCAGAACCATTTTGAGGTTTATGAACAGGAGAGGGAATATTGTTCTCTCTGATTAACAGATATGTCTTAAATGTCCTCCACAGTTGTTATTTTTGCTGTAAATGGAGCTTCTCAAGGTCACTAGGTTACAGAGCCACACGCTTGCTGTATTGCTCCTATGCTGAAGCTTTATGTTTTATTATGCTTCTTCACTAAAGTAAGTAAAATGTTAGGCGACAGAGTGGCTGGTTGCGGTGACCTTCTCAGAGGCGATCCCTTAAGGAAGGAAAGGTGATATCTTACCTGGAATTCCAGGCAGTGCTGGTGCTTCTTTTTGGTTAGTTGCAAAAAGGCCAAGGGTGGTGGTACACACCTGGTAGTCCAGCACTCTAAGAGACTGAGGCAGGGGGACTGGAAGGTCTAGCCCAGCTTGGGTAACTCCTTGACTGAGTGAGACTTTGTGTCAAAATTTAATAATAATAATAATAATAATAATAATAATAATAAAGCACAGAAGATACAGTCACGGTAAAGGCCCCTAGTTCATTCTCTAGTACTGGGAGGAAAAGGAGGCTCAAAAAGAAGATCTCAAACCAAGTATTCATTTATATTTATATTTGAGCAGAAATGTTTCCAAGCTCAAACATTCATTTAGGTCTATCCCTAAATTTTATTTCTATTTATGTATAAAAATATTTATATATACTACTTCCTTCTGCTAATAGCAAACTACAAGATAAATAAAAATGTATTTTTCAAAGTTGATCCCCAAATCTCTTGATCAGTTAGTCTCAAGACAAAAAATATCTGAGGTCAGAGAGCACTGGTAAAGCCATAGCTTAAGTGGTTTATCACCCCCAAGTGCTGGCTGAACTTACTTAAAATTGTGCAGTAATATTAAATAATTGTTATATTAGAACAGGTAAAAGTATATTATGGAGTAAAATCAAATTTGCATAATTTAAGATGAAATGAGGCTTTGACATACCTTATGTGTATGTAATGGCCTTCATATGAATCTTCCCTCTAAGAGATACTTTCATGGGAAAACTTTAATATGGGAAAGTTAATCATTCTGAAAAAAAATCCTCTGTTTTTATTTCAGAATTTAAAGATATATATTTTGTAATAATATTTTAAGTTTTAAAATTACCTTAGTAGAAACATCAGAAAAACAAGCTGTTTAGAAATATTTTAGAGCATTATTAGATCCTCAAATGATATTTACTATCCTGCAGATAATTTATGTTATTCCTCAAACTGTATTTAAATACTTTGGAGTGAATATATAGTACTTACATTGTAATATTTCTGAGTTTTAATCACATCTTTTATATGTTTTCTGAATGTCAAAATTCTACCAAAAAGGGAATATACCAATTATTTTCCTTACATGAGTCTACTTGCAAATCCTTACCTATTGTTGCCATGTCCTGCAGGGGGCGCTAGATACAATAGTGAACATGGTTGCTGTTAGGGAAATGCAAATGGCCTGTGTGAAGTAAGCCGGCGAGGAGGTAGCATTGTGAGTGCCTTGGTGCTGACGCTGCAGGTACTGTCACGGCACAGCCCTGGCACGCGTGGGCTTCCTGGGGCTGGGGGACTGTGCCCTGGAAACTGTAAGAGCTTTTTTGGAATGCGAAACCAACAAGGTCAGAGTCACAGAGGAGTACGCTGTTTTCTAGATGCACAATTCATTTCCCTGTAGAAAGAGAAAGAAGAGACAAGTAAGGTCAGGCTTAAACAGAGCCCATAAAGCTGTAGACTGAGCACCAATCCTAGGGAACGCTAAAGTGGACGGGGAGCACCTGTGGTGCGTGGCCTAAGACCCAACAGGTAGGGGCATAGTCAAAATCATGTCATTGAAGATGATGGTGCCGGCTCACTTGTTCAGCGCCCAGGACACAGAGTAGGTTGGAGGAACCTGCAGAAAGTACTGGAGTTATTCATAAACATCTGCAGCAGCCTTAGTTGTCCTATATCTTGTTCTAAAGTCTAGTTCTAACCCAACATACACTTCACGATTCAGTTTCTTACTACTATTGATGTAACATATCTAAATACCTTTGCCTTATTGTGATGGAAAATCTTAAAATATATTTATGACCAGTTTAAAGAATTAATGCATTAATCTTATTTATTCTGTACTTTGTGCCTTTTCTTTTTCTTTTTAGGGAAGGGTCTACAGGGTGTTCAGGGTCTCACTACTAGATCAGACTCATAGTGATGCTCCTGATTACAGCCTCCCAAGAGCTGGGATTACATGTGTGTGCCACCACCACGCCCAGTCTCAATTGGGGTCTCAGCATGCCCCGGGGGCAGGGCCGGCACGGCAGGCCGGGGGATGTAACCCCGGCCCCTGCACCTGCTTGCAGGTGCTTTATCCGCTGAGCTTTTGGCCAGCCCTATGTGGTGCCTTTCGACATCTCAGAAATATAGATTTCTGAAATGTGAATTTGCTTCTTTTGTGTATTTTTAATCTACTCGTGGCATCGCTATCCAGTTACTCAAGTGGAAATGTATTTTTTTGCAGCACCTCTTTCCACCTGAGCTTTCATATTTGCTAATCACTAAGACCTAATAGTTTCATTTCCCAGCTATCCCTTCGGCGTGGTGATCCCGTGCTTAGTAGTCTTGCTTCTAGTCGTCCTCATTTTCGTGCATGCTAACTGCAGTGAGTCTTGCTAAAAGTAACTGGCCTGTTTGCACTTAGTAGGTGATTGGTAAAGCCTGAGTGAAATTAAATGAACATTTCTGAGCATATAGTGTACAGAATATTTGGATTAGTAAAGAACATTCCTTACCTCCCAGTATTTCATGGTCTAGAAAGAGAGGTTGAAGTATGAACAACTGACAGTGCCTGGGATACGATGAAGTAACCGTTGGGTAGGAATTACAGGGGAGAGAGCTGAACGTGTGGAGGGAAGAATAAACTCCGTGTGTAAGATGGAAAGGATAAAGTGTTCAGGGAGAAATGACACGTGCTTTACGGACTCTGAAAGGGCTCTTGAAACACGAAAGATTAAAATGAAATCTGAAAAAGAAAAAGCAGAAGCAATGGTACCACAATTTGGTTGAAGTTTGGGGAAGTTAGTACAATACAGCTGAAATTTTCATGTTAAAGTGCTTGAGATTTTACGAATAGGATACATTTTATTATTCCACAAACATTAACTTATCTAACAAATCATTTATGGCACTTCAGTTGTATACATCAATCTAACCCAGATCCAAAATTCTATATTAGAATATGACAGCGATTTACTGCATGCACTAAAATACAAGTACTTAAGTTCGCCCTTGAGAAGATTATATACATTAACATTAACTTTATACCCAACACCATTTGTTAAAAGAGTGCTATTTCTTGCCCCTAACCCTTGCTGTCACCCCACATGCCACATGATGTTCCACATCTAAACTGGGGGTGTGCACTCACACCACTCTCCTCTTAATAGAGTCTGTGGGAGGCATGTGTTGGCTACATATTTATTAATGATCAAGCTTGACTGAAGGTTTCAGCTAACCCATGTCTCTATCAAGTTTCACATTCTACATCCACTAATTGTTTTTTGCATAAATGAAGGAATACATCCGAACATGATCTCTTAGTAGACTTTTAGTTTTCCCTTAAGCAGGAGGAATGATTACAATGAAGATTTAAAATGACATCCTTATTTTTTAATTAACTGATAGACACAAGACTGCCACAATTAGCACCCAAAATTCAGTGTGATTTTTATGGCAGCTGGGGATGCTCTAATATTTCTGAGTAGTATATAAAAGGTGAAAGAGCGTATCTCCTTTCATTGTGAATATGTAATTGCAATATGTATTAATAGGAGTACATACTTGGGGATAATCCTGGAATGTATGTCTGTATTTATCATTAGAAACAGTTATGTGAAATTGATATAAATATCTGTCATCGGTGGTGTTTGTCAATTTCCCTTGTACATTTTGCAAGGACTATAAGTGCATGGTAGCCTGGTAGTCTTAGGCCTTACAGCAGGTAGTCAGTGAGGATTTAGAATATCTTGAAATTCCTGCATTGTATGTCACAGTCCAAGAACTCTAATGTCAGGGTGGCTATTATGTGCTTTGTTTTGCCAAGTAAGAGTGAGCCTTGTAGAATTTCAAACTGCACCTGCATGTACTACTCAGTTCTTGTGCTTCCATAACCCTAGAAGAAACCTCAAGAGGCATACTTGTTTTATTATGCTCTGTACTTCTTATACAGATTTCCCTTGTTTTTGGCTTCCTTTAATTGTGCTTTCTTTGTTTTGCTTTTATTATTCTAATTCCATGGCATATATTTCAGATAAAAGTAAAAAATTAGAAATAAAAATAAATATACAAGCATATTTATGCAGAGGATTTTAGGTGTCTTTTATATTTTTCTGTATTGTTTGAGGGTTGTAAGCATTATAAAAATGAAGAAATAGGGCTGGCCAGATAGCTTAGCAGACTAAAGCACCTGCTTAGGCAGACGCAGAGACTGGGATTCAATCCCTAGCCCCACCCCTGGGGCTCGCTGAGACGGCAGCTGAGACTGGGCGTGGTGGTGTGTGCCTGTGATCCCAGGGCTGCGAAGGCTGAAAACAGGAGGATCTCAATGAGTCCTCCAATCTGTGTACTAAATACATAAAAAATAATAAAAATAAAAATGAAGAAATGATTATTTTGATCAAAAGACACTTAATATTAATATTCTAGCAGCTTCTAAAGCTGGCTAATGGAATTCTTAGTATACAGGTTTTCAAGACAATCCTAAGCAGGCTGTGGTGGTGCATATCGCTAATTCCAGAACACAAAGTATATATGTAGAGATAGGGTTATTTGCTTCTTTAAGAATCAGATAACGTGGACGGAAACAACTGATTTTTATTTTAATGAAGGATTCAAAAGTAATTGCTTATCCACAGGACTGGCAAGAAATAACAGAAAATGAAAGCTTTCATTCTCTAATGATACATAGAAAAATTATTTCATTTCATGTCAGAAAGCAGTTTGAAAATATATATAGGGGGCCTGCTGGTTAGTGCAGTTGTTTCAGTGACAGCTTATGCAAACATAGTCAGGTGCAGGATGCAGGATACCACGGTTTGATCCCCAGCTCCACATGCCTTACCAGACCCACCCTAAGGCAGCCTGAGCCAGCTCGGGGGGGAGAAAAGAAAGAAAGAAAGAAACAAAGAAAGAAAGAAAGAAAGAAAGAAAGAAAGAATATATATATGTATATAACAAATTACAATTGCAAATCTTTTAAACCCCATAAATATGTATCTAGAATATTTATCTAAAGAGATAATCACATGATAAGTGGTATTTTTGTAGCTGCATTGACTGTACCATAGAAGAACTGGGACTCTGTCCATCAGTACAAAATTCAGTAAATAAACCATGGCTGCTTTATGGAATAGGATCCTATGTGGCCATTAAAATAATCTATATCTATATTTATTGGTCTGTAAAATATTAATGATGTGTTACAGAGTAAAAGTCCCCCGGATATAATGCAGCAGGTATACAATAAAGCTGTGTGACAGAGGTCAGCAGCTTTGCTTTCAAAGATCAGGTAGTAAATATTTGAAGTTTTGCAGGCTATATAATCTCTGTCTTAATCCTCAATTCTCCTGTTGTGTAGTACAAAAGTAGCTAAGGATGAAGTATAATCAAGAGAAAATAGTTGTTTTCCAGTAGAAGTTTATTTGGTATCAGGAATCAAACTCAGCACCTCGCGCTTACCAGGTGGGCAGTGTGCCCATGAGCTACATGCCTGGCCTTGGAATTTTATTTGGAGAAAGAGGCAATCAGTTAAGATTGTTAGTCTCTACCACATTATGATTACCATACATGTAAAACATTGTGTGTGTGTGTGTGTGTGTGTGTGTGTGTGTGTGTGTGTAGTGAGAGAGAAGAATGAATGTATATCCATGAGGAATGATCAAAAGCAACAGTGAATGTTTAAATGAATGTATTATAATGGAGGATACTTTGCCAATAATGTCCCTCAAAATGCTGAAACACTGCCCCTCGTTTTGAACAAGCTTATCCCATCATTCTTGGTAGTGTATCCACTTTGTAAAGTTTGTTTTTTGTTTTTTGGGGGGTTTTTTGTTTTGTTTTGTTTTGTTTTTGGCGGAACCAGGGATTGAACTCAGGCCCTTGCACTTGTCAGGCAAGCGTTTATTCTACTGAGACATCTCCCCGGCCCCTAAACTTTTTTTTTTTTTTTAAACATGCACTGTCTTTTTCAACAATCCCTTTTGTACATCTAGAAGCATGTTCACCTATAGTCAAAAGTACATCACTGGAGGTTCTCACTGACTATTCCTTGCTGCTGTATATTTCTGTATCATTTGATTCACAGAAAACATGTTGATAGCATAACATAGAACTAAGAATTCTAAGATCTTCCATGCTACCTATGCATATGCAAGATAAAGTAATATTTAAATATATTTCAATATTTTGCATATGTCAAATTAAGAAATATTTAAATATAGTTCACTATTTTATCTGCTGTAAAACCACCTCCTGTGTGCATTACTATATGTATTCTTTTTAGTAATCTCTTTGCCCAGATTTTATAGCACTTCTTCATCAAGTTATATATACAGTATACATTGTGTATATATGGCTGTCATCATCTGAGAAGTGAGGGATCAGAATGAAGGAGGGGAGTTTCAGATATAAGACGCAACGTGGCAAGGCCTGAAAGATGCAGAAACACCAGCCTTGCCTGGAAATTGAAAACAGCCTAGTGGAATCAGAACACAGTAGCACGGGATGCGGAGTAGGGACTGCAGGTTAGAGACACGAGTCTTGCAAGTAAGCAAAACCTAAGTGTGAAGGATCTTTGATCTCACGCTAATTAATTTACCTTTGATTTATAATTCAGCTTGTTTTTCCCAGAAAGGTAGATTCATGGACTGCTGAAAGTTTATATCCAGCTAGTGGATCAGCATAGAATTGCCTACTTTCATTTTGCAAAGTATTAAAAATACTGAAATTCACTCTTTTCCTTGAGATCTCAGAGACCTCTTAAAATCCCACAGTCCCATTTTGAACTTTTATAACATTGTTTTTATTATTTTTCCTTTCTTTAAAATAAAAATATACTTTTCATTTGACTGTGCAAATTAAATCTTAAACTCAACATAGACATTGTAAGTACCATAGAGCTTTATTTTTAATTAGTGAAGAATTTCTGAAAATTAGTAAACACAGAGCTTCTATTTGAAAAGAGGAACCCAGAACCTAGTTAAACTTCAACACCTTAAACAAACAGCCACAAATCACCAGTCAAGTGGGGAGCTTGAGCAATAAAGAATAGTAGTAACCGCATTGCTGAGCCTTACCGTGGGATAACATGCTTAAAAGGATTTGGCAAGCCCCTGGCCGTGCGCCGTCCTGCGGGGAATAATGATTTATGTTTAGCAAACAGGTTAAGTGCTGGATACGCTTTTTCTTGAAGATGTGCTAGGAAAGCATTAAAGTTCATAGATTAGTTTTAGAATAACAGAATTTATCATTTAAGTGCTCCTCTCAGAAGATTGATCTTCCTTGTAGTATTAAAAAAAAAAATTGATGCCTAATTTGTGTATGTTCTAAAATATCCATCAATCCTACCTTTATGGACAATTACATATAAGATTAACTACGACAGTTTGCCTTATCCCAATATTTTCTTACTGTTTTGCAACGTCAACTGTTATTTTCTTGTTTTTCATTGTTTACAGTTTCCTGTTAAGAGGCCTTGAAAATGGATCGGTGGATATTTTCTCATTTATGGGAACTGTAAATTTAGTGGAATTTGAGGAACAGTCCCAGAATCGACACAACTTGAAGTTGTGTTATAAAGGAAGCTAAGGAACATATAAATCATGCCAAAAATACTTAGGATTGGGAGGACTAGATGCCTCAGGGAATTGGTAATGCGACCCAAAGCCTGTCACCTGTTAAAATTTATCCTGGGTCAGTAGTGACTGAAAATCATCACGACCTGACAGGTGCTCGGGATCGTGTGTAAATTGAAGTGGTGGCCTCAGTTTAGTTCCTACTCGACACGTGTATGCATTACAGAAACCACTGCAACGTTAATTGATAACTGTGCTGGAAATCTTGACTGAGATGCCAAGGACTAGTTGACCTGAACTCTTTTCACCCCTACTAATGCGCCTTTTAAAATAGGTTCAAGTGTGCTGTGTAGTAGAAAACTGTATTTAGGCCTGTTCCTTTGACTAAAATTAACTATATTTTTTTCAGAGTAGATCCCATCATTATAACATCTGAAGCCTTTTTCCCCATGAATGTTTGTCTACCTTTTGAATCATCAATTAATACTAAGTGTGACGTTGCGGGTATATTGCATAGGGACAAGTAATCCCATTTCCCTAAAATAATTGCTCTTTGAAGGGTAATTCTGATGTATCAATATGCTCTTACATATATAAGAATTTATATAATTCATTATTCACTTTCAAAGAATTGTTTTTCAATGAAGTTAATACTGGTTATTCAAAAACTATATACTAGAGTCAAATAAAAAAAAGACCAACAGCCCTTCCCTGCTGGTAGTGGACAAAGGAGGGTGGAAAACTTTGTTCCTCACTGATCCTGTATATGAGGGAAACAACTTCTTATTCTCACAAAAGAGTCACAATGACAGACATCTAGATTCATGAATGTCCAGCCATGTCACTGACAAAATTATGGGTAGGCAGGAGGAACTCATGCTCTCAGTAATAATCCAAGGATTTTGTCATTTGTGTATGCCTCAGTTTCTACCCTTCAGGAAGATCTACTCTTTTGAAAGATGATTACACTGCTTGCGAAATGTTGTAGTAGTTTTCCTTGGTTAATAGTTACATATTCTTTTTAAGCTAACAAATTATACTCCCTATAATTCCTCCCAGAATTCTACAAAAAGCCTGAAAATAATCTTAAATATTTTTTAAAATCATCCATTTATTTATTTATTTGGTGCAAGGTCTCACTACACAGCTCAGACTCATAGTGGTCCTCCTGTCTCAGCCTCCCCTGCACTGGGATTACAGGTGTGCGCCACCACGCCTGGTTTCGGCCCCCGGAATTCTGGGTCTGGCATGGCATGTGGTACTGGGGATTGAACCCAGGTCCTTGCGCTTGCCAGGCAGGCACCTAGACTGTTCAGCTACCTCGCTATCCCCAATCTTAAATGTTTTTGTAGACAAACATAAGGGTGGTGTGACATCTAACTGGTTTTCCATTTAGGTGGCGATAAATATATGGGTGCAATTTTGTCTCATGGTTAATGACACGTCTCTGCCTCATAGCTTACTAGCCTTGTAATCATGAGACAGATCAGTTTATCTATTTGTAGGATATCTTCTTAAATTCATTAGCACAATGCATTTATAAATTCTGGAGTCCATAGATGCAACAGCAGCTGATTGGACTGATTATAAATGAATTACTTACCTGTGATTATTCATTATTTATGAATTACTTAGTTTTGTTGGTTGGTTGCTTTTCTGCAGTTATTCTACACATTCCTCAAATATACTTTAACTCTTTGTTCATCTATCATCAGGTTATCTTATAACCCTGAAATTTTCTCTTTTTCTTGTCGCTTCTTCCCTGTCCTTACATCCGCACTTTTCCTCCAGCCACGTAAACTTCCTTTTAGGTTTGATGCCTGTAGTCTTTTTTAGTACTCTCACCACTTCTCCCCACTCATATCTGCTCTCCACTCTAGACAGTGTGGACCTTTATTCCCGCACGCTTGTTAGTAGTGCTGGGGCTAGTTTTATTTGTATTTGTGTACTAAAGACATATTGTGGCATGTTTAGCACAGAGTGAATACTGAGAGATATTTATTGAGAGAAGGAATAATCATAGCTTCATTCTTTTCATTTTTGTTGTGTTTAAGGGTTTTGTTGCATGTTTAAGTGAACTCTAGAAGACCTAAAGAGATAGCTACAGAGATATGGACATGTAAATATTTTTGTTTCTAATGAACTTAATTTTTTAAAACCTGACCATTATTTTGTCAGCTGTGGAGTTTAACATAGTTTCAGTGACTTTTAAGTTGTGTATGTTGTTGAAAATAACTATGGACCTTTAACTTTTTTTGACCAATTGTGTACAAGTTGCATAAATTTTATACTTTTATGCCAGGGAGAAGTGGGGTAGGGCAGGGAGCTATAGATGGTTTGAGCCTAGCAGGTCACAGTGCAAATATTTTCAATTGAGTTATGGAAAACTCACTATGTTTTCTAAAATAGAACAGTTTAATGGATCCCCATTAACCCACTTTACCCATTGTCAACCTGGGGCCAGTTTTGCTTTATCTATTCCCCAAACCATTTTCCTTGTTCCAGACTATTTTTTTGAAGGCAGATTTATTGAGATCTTGTTTATATATAAAATGCTACGTACCCCTTTTAAAATGTAAAGCTAGAAGAGCTGGAGCAAACTGAGTACTTCCACTCCCACAGTAATCTTCCGCGCACTATTTTGTGACCTCTTTGCCTATTCTCAGCTCCTAACAATCACCGATTTGTTTCTGTTCTTAGAATTTTGAATTTTTCTGGAAAATCATGTAATTCAATTCAAACAGCATGTCATCTTTTGTGTTTGGCTTCTTTCACTTAACAAAAAACTTCTGCGAGTCCGTGGTAGTGCTGCATGTATCAGAGTCACCCCTTTGTATTCCTGTTCACTTGTGTGTGTGACAAGTATGCATTTTGCTGATGTGCCACGATTTGCTTATTCATTCAACACGTGCTGCGCGTGTAGGCAGCAGTTGCATGTTTTGGCTGTTTGGGCTTTAGTATGAGTGAAGAAATACTGAACATTCACAGCTCTTATCACAGATATGCTGTGGATTTCTTTGGGGTGAATATCTAGGTATAGAATTGCTAGGTAATACGATGAGTTTATTTTTACAGGAACTGGCTAAACTATCTTCCAAAGTACTGTACTGTTTCCTTGATAATCAATGCATGTTGGGGCAAAACTTTATACAAAGAAAACTGTCCAAATTTTTCATTTTTTAATTTCTGTTAATAATAAATCTTAGATCTAAAGTGCTTGGTTATTTTAATTACTGAAAGCAGTAAGACTCATTGAGGCGGCAGCTATCAAGACATCTTGGTGCTTACTTTTGGCAAGATCCTGGCTAGAGTTCGCTTGGATAGACCATAGCATAGCCTTGCCAAGTATGTGCTCCCAAAATCCCAGTGTGGCTGTGGGCCACGGCAGGTCAGCTGACTCGATCCTTGCAGCATGCTTGGGTGTAGGAAAGTCAGAGCTTCAGTCAGGCCATATCTTCAAGATTGCAGAACCCAGAGGATTCACTTTCTGGTTCAATGAGCGTGCCACAGAGCAAATGAGCCTTGTGTGTAGCGGTGAATATGTTCCTTTCAGAATTAAAAAAGTACTATTTCTATTAAACATTTTAGGAAGAAAGAGTAAAAGATAGCATCCTAGAACAGTATCTTTTACCCTGGTGAAAGAATTTCATTAACTCAAGAGTTTCGGATTCTTTACAGTATTTTTTTAATCATCAGTTTTAGAAGGTCTTGGATTTAAGTCTATGACATATTTCCAGTTTTATTATAAAACTAAAGATGCTTTAGCTTTTATTTTTTAATTTTTTTAGCTTTTATTTTTATATGATATATATATATATAATTTCCAGCTACCATTTATTGTATGTCACAATGTGGTCCTTTGGTAGATACGTAGTGTGCCTCTCAAGGTTGATTTAAAACTACTGGAACAACTTTCTAGCAGGCTAAACACACAGCTTGCTTTCTGTAGGTGCATGCACTCTCTACTCTGCTGTAAATGCACAGGAATTACTCTGTGCTAGTAGGCAAATTTTTGCAATTTATAAAAGAAGGTCTTTATTATAATTATCTTCAAAATTTATAGCATAGCACAATCAATAACCCAACCAAGAAATTCTGAGGTCCTGTTTCATTTTCAAAGAAGACCCGATAGCCTCTTGATAAGGCTGATGTTGATGACTTCTTGACTTGAAGGGAAGCTCCTGGGGAAAGTGAAATGGCCCAGCCTGTAGGGTAGACCCCCATGGAGTTTGTCTGCTGAGTAGTCGGCCTGGGATTCTTCCAGCTTTCTAAGACTTAAGCTGATTCTCTGCCATAGTTAACCAACCTGGGAGATGGATACTGTTCCACAATAATATTGATTTATAGTAAATTCCATAGACATCCCCAACCTGTCTAGGATGCCCAAGAATTTAAGCACAACCTTTATCTGCATTGTAAGCATACTACAAGTCTTAAGAAGTCCAAGTGAATCTGAAGCCAAGGCCAAAAACTGGTGAAAAACTTCTATACAAAGCTTGGAAGGAAACATCCTTTTCCTTGAATGCTATGTTTTTCAACTACTGAGGAAAGGAAGTATTGACTTTCACAGAGGGAAAAGCAATGGCGAATAGCATATTTGTATGCTATTAAATATTTGGACATATTTAAAGGATAGATTCCATTGCCAGGACAGGAGTATTTTCAGCTAGTAATTTAAGAACAGTTTAAAAGGACAAAAAAAAAAAATCCTAGTGAAATTTGTTTTACAAAAAGCAAAGCTCAGCTGATGCCCATGTTGCTCTTGAACCTAAATCAGTCTCAACATAATAATAATTGTTCCCCCTTAGTGTTCACAGCATGATTCTAGATCTACTAGGGGGAGGATTGTAATCATCCTAAACCAGAATTGAAGGGAAAGAGCTCTCTTCGTTTTCCTTAATGGATCTCACCTTGCTTTTAAAACTATTTCATATTATGGGCCTGCTGATTAAAAGTACCTGCTTTGGCAATTAAATTTTTGTTTTATTTTGTTTTTCTGTGCTTCTCAAAATTTGTTGCACACATGTTACTACGGTTTGGCAATTAAAATTTTAGATGCAACTGTTTTAGAAATTTGTACCACAGTGTGGCTATAGTAAACACTACTGAAATATACTCTTAAAAGTGGGTAAATTGTATGCTATTTATTTTACCACAATTCTACCTTATTTTGATTTTCTTGATGAATTTGAAGCAGAGGCTCACTTAGCTTTGTGGAACTGCACAAGGGTTATTTGGCTCTCCAGGGTTCTTAGTATGTAGGATGGTCCATTTTACTTCTAATCAATGCGTTATCCTCTCCTCATGGATAAGTGCTTTAATAGCGGGGCTTCCTGGTGGTTGAGTGTCCTATACTGGTAATGATCATGCATTGCTAATGTCATCTGATTTAGGGAAGCACCGTGCTGGTACCTACTGTTGATACACCATACAATCACCTCCATTTGTGATGTTCTCACACTATCTGCCTAAACCTAGCAACCAACCCAGCAGCCTATTTAATGACCATAGTCCCTCAGAGACCTGGTATCTCTTAGGTACTTTCTTAGAAACCATCTGGCAAGCTCAGGATCCAGTGAATGCTGTTGGTCTAGGCAGCTACTCATTCTTGCTACTTGATCACCGCAGCACTACATTAGACACTGTACTATGTTAGGAGGAACTCTTAGGCCTGATTCTCCAAGCTACATGGGAATCAGGGCATGAGCCCAGTACCCCTTGATGTGCTCAGTTGGCATAGAATTTAAACTCCACCTACCCCTGTCAAGCAAGTTTTGCCCTCTAAAGTGGGGCAAGGACATTTGAAAGTGGTCCTTAATTTTCTCATTTCTTTTACCTTTTCAACCTCCCTTCAAAAATCATATCATATCCCAATACCCTGGATAGTGCTTTCCTCCCTTTCTAGGTGAAATAAACCGTAGCATAGTGCATTACCCTTAGTGGAAAAAATCTACCAGGGGGGAAAAAAGAAAATTACCAAGAAGGAAAAACATGGGTGGCAGATATTCTTTAAATATTGCCCACTTCAAGTGAATGCCTTTGGAGAATTCTCCTTTTTATAATTCCAGTCATAGTCCCATCCATTGTGTTTCCTACATATCTCTGATGTATTCTTGTTTAAATTGTTGCCCAAATAGTGGAGGCGAACTGCGTACCTTCACATTCTGGTTCTGCTTGTCTCTAGCTGTGTGAATTGAGGGACGTTTCTCACGTCTCTGTGTTTGGTTTCTTCCCTGATGTGGATAATGATGATCGTATCTCTGCGGATGAGATCGTTCTATAAAGGACTGTGAACAGTAGCTGGAAGATAGAGGAAGTGCTCGCTACTGGATTGATATTCAGACTCTCCCCTGCGCTGTTTCTAATTCAATTCATTGCTCCCACACTCATCTGTAGGACTTTTTTCTGTGTACTATTATATAGAATTTGGAGAATCTGGACATTGGATAAGAAAAATCTCTAGTTCCTTTTGAGTGGAAATCTGACACCTTTCCATTCTCACTATAGATTGAAATCTCAGAACTATGGATAATATCTAGGACCCTGTTATCAACAGAAATCTCAAATATTTAATTCAAATTACAGCTATTTCAGGTATCTAGTTCATGCACACTACTTTTTTAAAAATTTTATTTTATTTTGAAGAGTAAACATAAAAGCAATAACAAAAATCAGAAACAGAGACAGAAGCAGGGTGACATACATCAATACATATGTTGTGTTGCATGCACACTACTTTTAAAGTGTTAATTCAACATCCTGCTACATGTTATTTACTTTAGTAACATTTTGTGTTACATTTTATATTTCATTTTTTTTTTATTTTTTTGACTTTTTAAAAAAATTTTTGTCATAATTTTATTGATAAACAAATAGCAATGAGACAGTTTCAAATCAAATCAGTAGG
>NDGM011250765.1:0-22451 GCA_002564305.1 Octomys mimax
CGGGGCTGGCTGGCATGTGGTGCTGGGGGATTGAACTGCAGTCCCTGTGCTTTGCTTAAGCTTGTTTTAAGTAGGTGCTTTAGACCACTGAGCCATCTCACCAGCCCCCATGCAAGCTGTTTCTAAAGTAGAAACTTAGCTATTGCAAAGGAACATGTTTCCAGAGCCTCCTTCAGACATGCGGTCCCATCAGAGCCAGAAAATGTCCCTTTTCGGGTCTCTGTATCTTGACAGTGCCATCTTGCAAGGCTGCCCAGGAGGGCTGCGGTCTTCCCAGCCCTGTGCTGGGAGGTGCTGAGCAGCCAGGTGCGCTCCTGTGAGTGGCTGAGAGTCAGCTTCTGCTGGCTCTGGGATCCAGCTCGCTCCCACCTCACGCCTGCCTCGCGCAGCTGCCCCAGCCGTCTTCCCATGCATAAGTCATTGGAGCATAGGTCACTGGAGGTGGCCACCTCCAGGCCCATCAGGCCTAGAAAGTGCCTGGCCAGTGGTGGCTCTGGCAGCGAGGGAAGGACGCACCTCAGAAGGTGTGGCCAGGAGCTGGAAGGGAACAACAAAGGAAGGAAAAAGAGCCTCCTCTCATGGCACCACCAGGAAGGCCCCTGCTGTATTTTCTTGCATTTGATTTTTTTTAAAGTGTGGGGTATTTTGTTACCTGCAGATTATTAGTTTTCATTATGGAATACTATTGTTAGTCCATTTTATATTACTGAGGCTGAGTTCTATTCCCAGTACCACAAAAACAAGAAAACCATCGTCAAATCATGCACTTACATGGGTGGATCTTACAGCACACAAATTAAATCTTAATAAAACTATTTAAAACTAATGTTTCCTAAAACTGTCTTCTATGGAGCTGTAATATTCCTTCGATATACTTGATTTTATTTGATGTTCCCTAGGTACCGGGCACTGCATCTACTTTGTCAATGCTGTTAGTGACCCAGTGATGATGTTTTCTGGCTTAGGTTTACTCAGTCAAGTTCGTTTCTAGAAGACAGCTTTCTGGGCCCAAAGTTAATGCTGAGGCTTTGCACCGGATGACTAAATCCTCTCTCCAAAGTGGGGGCCAATTGGGAGTTGTGTTTCCTGCTCTCATCTAATCATCTAATTTGCATGACCAAACCATACAGGCAATCATCCTCTTATTGAAAGAGGACTGGACTCTCTCCTTTGGTGCTAGCAGTTACTGTAGCAGTTGTCCTTGAGGGAACAGTGACCACAAGAAGCTTCCAGAGGCCTGGTAATGTTCTGCTTGGGTTTGAGATTGAGATATGACTTCTACCTCATATAGTGGTATGTCTGATCTCAGGTGTACAATGGGATGAACTTTTGCATATGACACTTAGATTAGCATCTCTTGGGCAAGATCCAGGATATTCCCAATGCCCTAGAAAGGTCACTTGCACTCTTTCCCAGTCAAATCTCAGAGATCCTCTCCCTTCTACTGCCATCAGTTGCATTAAAATTTTTCTTGAGGGGGAGTTTTGGGATTGAGCCTAGGGCCTTCACACTGAACTACCTCCTTATCCCTTTTTCATTTCGAGACAGAATCTTGCTAAGTTGGGCAGGCTGGGCTCAGACTTGTGATCCTCCCCTTTCAGCCTTCCAGAGTCCTGAGAGTCCAGGTGTATACATATCATCATACCCTGATAGATTTTCCTGTTCTTGAATTCCTTTTATTTTTGAGATCTTGACCCATATGCTAGCTCTGTAGAAATGGTGTTTTTGTAAGACCCACTGGGCTGAATGTGTGTGTGATGATGTACCGTCCTGATTGTGTGTTGTGCCTTCACAGAGGGTTATCGTGTGGGTAAGAGGCATTCGGGAGGCTGCCATTCCCTGATCCATGGCCAGTAGCCCCTGCCAGCCACCCTCCTCAGGAGCCTGAGGTGGTACCTTTCTCTTGGTGTGCATGCCTCATGGTGTGGTGGTGGTGGGAGTGGGACAGTGCCCATGGTCTAACCTGTCTCTCTTCTTTCCACCATGTCTCTGTGTATCAGCCTGCGTCCTTCCCTCTTGGGTGCTGTGCGTGTCTGTAAAGCCCGTTCTGTGTTGCCTGCAGGGAGTACCATCTCTCCTCTCCGGCTCATCACCCATCATCTCCTCTCACTGCCTCGTGCCCCGTCGGCGCTCAGCATGGCCATCTCATCGCGTCTCGCCCTGTGGGAGCAGAAGGAAAGTGTTACTCCTGCCTGAGCCACAGTGGCAGGCTCAGAGGGACTCATTACATTGGGTCTGGGAGTCTGATGCCCATCTGTCCCTGGGACTAGCCTTGTCACCTTCCCCAAGCCAGCCCAGTTAGCTCCGCATTCCTGACCCCGGTGGCACTGGTGATCACACTTTTGACAGCCCTGAGCTGGAGGCTAGGCAATGAGAATGGGTCTTGGTGCTCATGGGGGGCGGGGTGTGTGGGTAGACGGTGGGGGTGGGGCAAAGATGGGGCTGTTGGCTACCAGGTTGATGCTACAGGGTTGGCTTTTCATGCTCCCTGCTGTCCTGAAGCATGGAGGATTAGAAATGGGCTCTTTTCCCTGTTCTTCCTTGCGTTTCTCATAAGGTATTAGGAAGGACCTGCTCTCTCTCTCTCTCTCTCTCTCTCTCTCTCTCTCATCCCCCCCATCACGCCTATGGCACCCTAGCATTGTGCATGTGATTTGCTTGGAGGCAGAAGTAGGGAGAGACGCTTCTATCTGGCCACCCCTTGGCCTTCTGAGGCTCTCCAGGAGCAGTATTGGGGCCAGTGTGGGAAACAGCAGAGGGAAATGCCAGCTTAAGACTCACTCTCTTTTATGAAGTGGGTCTTGTCCCTGAGCCTGGCCTTGTGTGACCTGCCCCCACCCCATGCCTGGGCAGAAGTCTGCCTCAACCGCACCCCATCCCATCTTCTTGTCTCCTGTCCCCTTGGGATCCCTTTATCAGTGGGGCTGCAGACAGCAAGCCTTTATGAGACACAGGAGGAAACCTTGATAAGGAGGCTATTTTAAACCAGAGTATGGCTCTTCCATATAAAGCCCTGGTGATTTGTTCTTTCTTGCGAACAGCCACAGTGAAGCAGGTTAAAGACACACACGCCAGCTGGCCACAGTTGGCCCCTTGTCTCAGGCCCTAAGGTCACTCTCTGTGGCCAAGGAAGGCATTCAGCTTTTAGCAAAGCCAGCCAGCCTTGGCCTGGACACATGTCTGGGGATAAAATGCCACTGTCCAGGATCCCTGTTTTAAGAGTCAGTTTTAGGGAGACTGTGGCTTCCCAGGTGCTGGTTTAAAGGCCATGAAAAACACAGTGGAATCATGTGACCAAGCTGGAGCCACAGCCACAGGATGGGGTCCTTATACAACTGTCCTTAAGTACCCAAGAGGAATTAATATCAGGAACCCCCACAGATATAAAAATCTACAGATATTCTAGTCCCTTAAAATGGTGCAATATTTGCACAGAACTTACACATGTCCTCCTCACTACTCTAAATCATCTCCAGGTGACATAATATCCAGGGCAGTGTCAGTGCTATGGGAACAGTTCTTATGCTGTATTATAGTTTGCATGTATTTCACACAGGTGCAATTTTTTTAAAAAAAATATTTCCCCCTGTGTGTGGTTGAGGCCCTAGATGTGGAAGCCATGGACACAGAGGGCCAACTGTATAAACTCTGGATGCAGGGTCCTGTATCCCCTGCCATGTCCTGGCCCTCAGGAAGTAAAGTGGATCTATTATATTAACTCCAACTGGCATGGCAGGAGAGTATGGTTGGTGATGATCCACCCCTTGTGGAAACTGGAGAAGCCCTTTTCTGAGCAGTCCTCCCAGAGGTGGGTCCATCCCATCCATCCTAAGTCATGGCAAGAAACTTATGGCCTCAATGGCCTAAGCAGAAATCGCATCGGCTGGATAGCCTCCACTGCATTCCATCTCCACGGGCTGTTGTAGGGCCTCTGGG
The DNA here is from genome assembly GCA_002564305.1 of Octomys mimax. Classification (NCBI taxonomy): domain Eukaryota; kingdom Metazoa; phylum Chordata; class Mammalia; order Rodentia; family Octodontidae; genus Octomys; species Octomys mimax. The sequence goes on from NDGM011250765.1 coordinate 3,937, forward strand.
GCCCCTGAGGCTTTCCCCCTTTGATGGGGCATCATACTGATTCAGCCTTGGGTGTCCTCTGTGGTCCTCACAGGCTCTGTTGCACCCTCTCTGGGTACAGCTGTCCCTGCCAGCTCACTCATAGCTTTCCTTCTTGCTTCTGCAAACAGATCCGGGAGGAAGACAAGAGCCCACCGCCATCCTCGCCCCCTCCCCTGTTCTCTGTCATCCCAGGGGGCTTCATTCGGCAGCTGGTCCGGGAGACTGAGAAAGAGTCCAAGGAAGCCAGAAGGAGGAAAGAGGCAGTGCTTGCCTCCCCAGAGCAAGAGGTGAGTGACCCCCAGGAAGGGAACTAGTCTCTCCAAACATGGCCACTTCCTGTCCTTTAGGATCCTTCTCAGTCCATCCTGACTGCTGCTGTCCCTGCTTTGGTGAATGTCTCTTCTTTAATTTTATCTATTGAACAGTACAGCTTTCAAAACCTACTTCCCCTGGGGTCCCTGATTGTCCATCTTGAGATGTTCACCCCTTGCTTTCCTTCCTCTGATTTGCCCTGTATCTCCTATGCCCATCTTTACTGTGGAAAGCATAATATTTGATCATAGGGCTGATCTTGCTAAGAATTCTTTAGGAATAATGACTTCCTTTTTCATTCACTCCCTGTCTTGGGCAGCTCCCATAGTATGTGGCCAATGGAAAATGTTCAAGAAATGCTTGTTGAATGAATGAATGAATGAATGAATGATAGCAGTTGATATACAATGGGTGGGAATGATTTTATCCTATTTTTGTAGAAAAAAGAAAAGCTGCATACTTTCTAAGGTTAGTAGTTAGCTCACTTTCAGCAGGAAAAGAGACTCAAGTTATTGCTATTTACTAGCATAGATGTGTTGCTAGAGTATCAAAAATTGCTCTACATTGGGTGGGAAATGCTCGTGGCTCAAGGACTCCAGGAGCACCCCCACCAACCCAAACTGCCTTCTTCTCCCCTCCCTCTCTCAAGTCCCTTGGGGTGAATGGCCAAAGTGCAATTACTGAAGGGTTAATACGTGGCCAGGTTAGGGGCCTTAGTAGTCCACCCCTTCTGGCATACCCTCAGAACGACCGATGTCCACTGAAAACCTTTCATTGTTCTGGACACTGCTGCTAGATGGAACACGATGCGGCCTCTCTAGTCCTTGGTAGGGGCTGGGCTACCTCCTTCCTTCCCTCCGTATCCTTAGGCAGGGAGGCTGGGCACTAGGGCAGCAGGCCCAGAGTGCAGTGCGCTCTGGGTGTACCACTGTGTGAAGCTTACAGAAAGGCATTTCTTTTTCTTCCTCTTTGTACCTCCTGGGGACAAAAGGCACACTGCCATAATGGGCTGAGTGGTCCAGTAGTCAGAAGTTGCCTGAGCATGGTAGCTATCCTGTTGCCTCCTTCCTCCACCTCAGCTTCTCTTTGCCTGACCAGGCCCACACATGCCTGCCCTGTCCATGACAATAGCTTTGCTGTGTCAGGAAGTCCTCTGGCAGCTGAAACAGCAGCAGCTGTAGACATACTCTGGTCAAGCCTTGCTGGGGGAGGATAGCACTGTCCCCATGCCTGCCTGCCCCCAGCTGGCCCCAGTCCACGTCGTCAGGTCTTGAGAAAATGGTACCCTGTTCTAAAAATCACCAGGAACGCTCTCTCTGCTACTTGTGGGCTCACTCAGGGCACTGTGGCAGCAGGGTGGGTGAGCTCCCACTCCTGCCTCCGAGGTGGGGACTGAGCCTTGGGAGGGCAGTGTCTTGGCTCGGGTCCTGAGACCAGATAGAGGCTGAGTCCAAGTGTGAGCCTATGTGTTCTCCATTTTTGTGAGTGAGGTGGCCAGTGTGGTGGCTTTGGAGGGTTGGGGAGGACGGGGACCCATAAGACCGTGGGCCATGCTGGCATCACTGTGAACAAGAGAAGAAACTAAGCTGAGCTGAGCATGGTGACAAATTGCCACTACTGGTGCTGGGTAGAGAGACTCGGAGCCAAGGCAGGAGATGGACAGGCCCTAGGTCACAGCAGGTGATCCAAAGTCAGGGTGTTCCAGGAACTGGGGCAGGGTGGCCTCTGGAGCTTATCCCTGTGACTGGCTCCTGGTGATGGGAGTTTCTTGTCCCGATCAGTAAATAACCCTGGACTCTCTCCTTGTGCCAGCGCAACAGTCCCATGTGGTCCCCACAGAATCCTGATGAGGAGCCATGGCATCCATCCCTCTGTGGTAGGAAGGGGGACGAGGCTCACCAAGGTGACCTGATTTTTCTAAGGCAATGTGGCCAGTGGGGGCCAAGGTGAGGTGGCAGAGCCCTTGAGTGGAAGTAATGTTGGGGAGCCCTGGTTCTGGCCCTGGCCCACCACTGGGTGCAGTCCAGGTCAAGTCCCTTCCCCTCCACAGGCCTCAGTTTATCCACTTGTAAAACATGTGCTCTGCATTTCCTCTTGACTTCAGGGACTCCAGAGGGGCTCCTGCTCCCTCCATATGTGGAGAAGGCTGCCGTGGGGACCAAGGACTTTGTGACTGTGAGGACTGGCAGGCATGCAGTGTGGGGGAGGCTGGTTTTGGTGAGCTTGTGTGGTGCAACCCCATGTTACTGCCTCCTCTGCGGCAGTTGGTTAAAAATAAGGCACTGACTCACTGTTCAGGAGCGGCAGACTGGGTGAGACCTGCCAGGTGCAGTGCATCCTCTTCTGAGCCTGTGTCTTGCAGGTCCCAGAAGGTCAGGCTGAGCTGCGTGGCTGGGGCCGCAGAGCTGTGGCCCAGAGCTCTGGCAGTGCTCTGAGATCACCATGGTGCTGCCTCTAGGCTGACTACCTCAGAGGCCTTGGAGGGGGCCAAGGAGTCTGAGCTCTAAAGCTTTCAGGAAATTCCACAGAGCCTTAGAAAGTCAAACTCTGAGCTTCTTAGAAAGGAGCTGGGCAGGGTAACTCAAGGCTGTAATTCTGACACTCAGGAGGCCAAGGCAAAGGATTGTTGATGTTCAAGCCCAGGCTGGTCTCAAAGTGAGTTCAAGGTCAGCCTAAATAGCATAGTGACACCTTGACTCAAAAAGACAAAAACAAAAATTTTAAAAAACCCCCCCCCAAAAAAAAGTCAAGGAAGGGCATTGCATACAGCTGTTGAGATAAACAGGATTTGGGTCCAAGAGACCCAGACTCACATTGCGGCTTTGTTGTGGGGTGTCTGACATCTCTGTGTCTGCAGAATGGGGTGCAGGATGGGGTGCAGTTGAGCACCTACCTCTCTACATCCTCAGGAGGCTTCAGCAAGATGCTGTATCACAGGCCTAGATGCAGGACTCCCTTTGAAGGATCTTTGGTCATTGACATTGTCATTAGTACAGAGATGAAGAGAGGGCTGTATCTACTTTCGTGGCATCCTCCCTAACACAGGAGAAGTACACAAATAAAGGCTAGACTGGAGCTCAGAATGTGCACACTGATGGGACAAAAGTACCAACCGGTGCTCTGGAACTCTGTGGATGTATGAGGCAGCTTCTGAAGGAGGCATTCAGGTGAGGCTTGGTGGAGATGGACAGCGGAGCCGGGCGCAGAATGACGAGAGGTGGTGAAAAGTGATGAGGGGGAGGGTGGCATGAGCTCCCAGCATTGGAAGCTCAGGGAGGCAGCGACAGGTTGGGGAGCATGAGAGATGTCCAGTGCAGCATGAGATAAGAAGGGACAATCAGACCAGAAAGGTGTGTGTGTGTGTGTGTGTGTGTGTGTGTGCTCCTCCTTAAGGGTCTGAATGTTTGATATGATGTGGAGTGCTTTTCCTGTGAATTGTGGGGAGACACCAACAGTGTTGGATCAGCAGAAGGGAACCCAGCTCTGAGGATATGGCAATGGTGAAGTGAGAAGGAGGATCTGGAACAAGACACAGAGGCTTGGACTGGCAGGAGGAATCACTTCAATCTCAGGGTTGGTTTGAGCAAGAGCAGGTGTGGGCCCCAGTCCCCAGCATGGGCATAGGCAAGGCTGCATCGCATGATCCTGGATGGAAGAGCCAGATGAGGGCTGGGCATGAAGCCAGGCATCATGGCAGAACAGCCCCTAAGTCTCCATCTGCAGAGGTGGCAACAGAGCTGGGTTATGCTGGGCTGGGTCTTAGCATGGGGGCTATGTAGGGCTGCAGGAACAGACAGGAAGAATGCCCAGGAGGAAGGCGGGCTGAGGCAATCCTGTGGGTGTGATGCAGCCCCAAATTGTAGGGTCTGGAGGAAGCAGAGGACCAAGGGATGGAAACCAGGGCTTGACACTAGAGCAGGCAGTGGGTCTAGGGACCAGGGCAGCAGCAGCAGCAGCTCACATCGTTCATTCTGTCTCGGTGTTCCGGAGCCCTCCTTGCTTGCCACCCCATTCCAAATCTGCATGGGTGGGGGGCAGCTGCCTGAATGAGGGGGAAACTAAGGACGATGCTGTCAGTGGTCACCAAGCTGGAGAGTGGGACCTCTAATGACAGGAAGTGCTTCCTTTCTTCATCTCCTTCCTGGCCAGCAGGAAGAATCAAGGCAAGAGTAATTACAGCTACAATAGCAGCGGTGCTTTCTGTTATGGGTCTTGCTGTGTGCAGGGTCTGTTTCTATGTGGCATCACAAACCCCCACACCCGCCCTGTAAGGCAGGGCCTTACCATCTTCATTTTATTGACGAAGATGCAAGTTCAGCGGGGGAGAACAATTTTCTAAGGCTGCACATTGAGCGTGTGCAAGAGCCAGGAGTTAAACTTGGTTCCATGGGGCTCCCACATTCATTGTCCTTTCACTCCATCCCTTGGCCTTGCAGCTTTATGCCAAGGCTGCTTGCCTGGCATGGTACCTGTAGGAACTTGGATCACGGTGCCTGGAGGGTAATTTGGACAGATAGGCAAGTAGCTATGCATGAGTGCATGGCAAAGCTGTTGGGCGGCTGCTCAGTATGGTGATTTCTTTCCTAGACCCCAGAAGTTTCCATCAGCCAACCCAGCAGCAAGGCCCACAGTGGCACTAAATCTGGAAGCCAGCACACTTCTGGGGATGGCCAGTCTACCTCCCCACAAGGCACAAGCATTCCAGACAAGCACAGCCAGGGGTCTGGCAGTGCCGACCCTGCGCAGATGACCAGTGTCAATGGTGAGAGGCCCCAGGAGCCAGCCCCCAGTAGGACACCAGCCAGAAAAGCCCTGCCCTTCAAGAAGGGAGTGAGGGGGGGTGATGTGCTGCTAATGGTGGCCAAGCTGGACCCAGAAGCTGCCAAGCCGGAGCAGAGGACCCAAGTCCGCGATGTCCCCACTTGCAAGACCTCACCCGCAGCCACAGACCCTGGAGGGACAAAGAAAAAGGAGACCCCAGGAACTCCTTCTGGCCCTCTGGCCAGCACTGAAGATTTGGCCTCAAAGCCTGAAAAGACCCCGACTGGGGGTCACGGGGACCCAGGGCCAAAAGGCGAGAAGAGTCAAAGCACAGTGGGGATAGGGAGTCGGGGCCTCCAGACCAAGGGGTCACAAGGGGGCGAACTGAAGGGCAAAGAACAGAAGACTGGGCCTCAAAGCCGAGGGGCAGGTGATGGGGGGCAAAAGGGGGCAGTGGAACAGGAGGGAGGGAATCCCCCAAGTAAGATGGAAAGAAGTGTGTCCAAGGATGTGGGAGCTGAAGGGAAACATGCTGGGCCCCAAGTGCAGGGGAGAAAGTGGGGAGGGCCCCTGAACAGAAAAAGCAAGTGGGATGGTCCCCAGAGCAAGGACAGGGAAGGTGAGCCTGTGACTGCCACGGGGAAGACAGGTAAGCCTCAGGCCAAGACAAAGGAGAGGAGCACAGTGCAGGGGGCGGCTCCTCAGGTACTGGAGGAAGCAGTAAGTGAGATCCCCAAGCCAGAAGAGGTGGAGCAGCCTCGAAGGAAAGCTGTGGGTTCAGGTGGAGCTGGGAGCCAGGCTGAGAAGGGCTACAAAGCTCCAAAGGAAGTAGCTATGGAGAAGGTGTCACCTGCGGCCACGGAGCCAGAGGGTCAGCCTGAAAGCAGTGCACAGAGAGCCGAGGAGCCGTGCACCAAAGCAGAAGATGCAGCCGGGGCTGCGGAGCCACAGCGGCAGAGCTGTGCGGAGCTTTCTCTAGAGACTCGGGCGGAAAGGCCTGCGGGACAGATGCAGAACCAGGAGGGGCCTGCCCTGCAGGACGGGGCCAGAGATGAGCACAGAGGAGACTTGGACCAGGTGATGGGTTGCAGCCTGGGAGTGGTGGGGAGTGGTGGGTAGGATCCTCCAGAGATGGAAGGACAGAAAATACCTGCTCCCTGGGAGAGCGAGGGGTAGACTGGGTATCAGAGAGGGGTGCCAGAGCCAGGAGGCCCCCAGACGAGGGGACAAACATTTTCTTGATGAATGAGGGTCCTGAGGCACGCATGCTCCTGTCCAGGGGTAGAATTATCCACAAGTGGGAGCAGGTTCTCAGAATGAGAGGTCCCCCACTTAGCTGATAGGGATCAGCTTATTTACCATGTCACCCAACAGTTCCTAAAGCTGAGGCGGCAAAAAGAGCAGATGGGCTAAAATGCAGATTTTCAGGTCCAACTTTGTAGGGTCCCATGCCTAAGGGTGGGTGCAGGGTCCAGTAATCTGCATCTAAACAAGCACCCCTTCCCCATTCTGATTTCAGTAGTCCCAGGACACACTGACAAAGTCCCTGTACACTAGGGCGGGGCTGCTGTTACTGCTGTTTTAATTTGTGTGGTCTCCATTCTCAGGTTCATGAGGACAGATGGTACGAGGCAGAGAAGGTCTGGCTGGTTCAGAAGGACGGATTTACTCTTGGTAATCAGGGTGTTAGCCTCTTGTGCCCCTTCTACCTCTTGACCCACTTTGGTGGGTCTTGACCACACTTAGGGGTGGAAAGAGATTGTTAAGGATGAGCAGAGACTAGGTCAAGGACATGCGGTCTTATGGGGGCTGGGGATGACTCAGCTTTGATAGCTGGCCTACTGAGTACTGTTTCAATGGCATCTGAGCCTTGATAACTAATTAACTAATGATTTCCTGCTGTAAGGGTGGTTGGATTCCTACAGTTCTGCAGAGTCCAGAGCAGGTGGGCAAAGAGATTCTACCTCATGATCTCATTTTTATCAGTTAGTTGTGGTTGATGACCACACTGTGCTAAATGATTCTGATTTCTAGTTACAACATGACTAGGAAGAGGGATTGATTAGTGATGTCTGTCACGGGTACCCAAAGTGGAATGGCAGTCTGCATGCCACTTCTTGGTATGAGGTGGGCCAGTGCCCCCAGCCAGCTGGCTGCCTACTCTGCCTATTCCTGTAAGTCAGACTTAGCCTCTGTCCTTAAAGGGTTTGGTGGGCCAAGCTTGAGAACATGTAGAAGAGGATGTGGTCCCCATCTGACCTGTCCCTCTACACCTCCAGCTCCCTGGCCCGGGTACCACACTCTCTTCTCTATCCTTTCACTTGCCCTCTCCTCTTCCACACTCCCTTTTTTTCTCTCTCCAACCAGCAACGGTGCTAAAGCCAGATGAGGGAACAGCTGACCTGCCGGCAGGAAGGGTGCGACTTTGCATTGAAGCTGACAAGACGGTCACTGAGGTCGACGAGGAGCACATTCACAGGGTGAGGCTACACCCTATCCTTGCCTGCTCTGCGGCCTCCTTCCCACCCCTGCAAGAGATTTCTTTGTCCCTGACTGAAGACACCACTTTGGTTTGATGCATAAGAATACTCCACCGAGCTCCTTTCTCCTCTAGCAAGTAACGGTATGGAGCCCTTACTCTGCCTATAGCATGTCCTTCACGAAAACACATCAAGAGCCATGCTTGTCAGATGTTGACGGTGGGATTCTTCTGCTTGATCCGGCAAAAGGACTGCTTTTCACTGTATGGACATTGAAGATCATGTTACAGCTTTCCCCTTTCAGTCTGGCTTCTAGGAAAGCTCACCGATAAACCTGCTACTTGCTATTAATTGTAGCATAGGTTCCAATAGCCTGTATTTTGAGGCACCAACCTTTCTGTTAGGGGTTGGGGGTGTCTCTTTTTTTTCGGGGGAGGGGCGTAATCTCTAAGGAATCAAATTTCAGTGGGCAACCAGGACCAGACGGTTTGTTAGCTGCATGCACAGGAGCGCATGCGTTCATGTATGCGTGTCTTCCTGCGTGCGTGTAGGTGTGGGCCTATGCGCACTGTATGTGTGCGCATGCACGCAGGCATGCGCCGTAGGAGCAAAGGAGGCACGTGGATTCCTGTTTGTGCTTCGCAGGCCAACCCCCCTGGGCTGGACCAGGCCGATGACCTGGCCTCGCTCATCAGTGTCAATGAATCCAGCGTTCTCAACACGCTTCTGCAGCGTGCCCGGGCTCAGCTGCTGCACACGCGCGCCGGGCCGGACCTCGTCTTCCTGCAGCCGCAGGAGCCAGCGGCGCCCTCTGCAGGGAAGGTGAGGCACTGCCAAGGGAGTGCACATGAGCGGGAAGGCAGAGCTGAGGGCTTCTTGGGCATGGAGGGCCTGGTGGGCCTGAGAGTGGGTAGAGGGGACCGGTCACAGGCTGGGAGCGTCGCGGGTGATGACAGTATAGAGAACCTGCCGAGTGGGTATCCCTTGTGTGCCAGATACCGCCTATGCCTGCGTGTCCTGACTTGACTCTCGCATTGTCCGAGGCAGCGATGTCTGTGAGCCTGTTTCACGGATGGGCAGTGGTGGTGGGGCTGAGAAGCCGCTGTCGGGCCTAGGACGTGGAGGAACCTGGGCCTCGGGCTCCTCCTTGTGCCCAACACAGTGCCGGACGCTTGGTCCTGAACTTTCACCTGCATGTGGAAACAGAAGCCTCAGATCTGTTTTTTGTTTTTTGGGGTTTTTTTTTTTTTTTTGTATTTTAGGGAAGGGTCCACAGGGTATTCAGGGTTTCACTATTAGATTGGACTCGTAGTGAGCCACCTGTTTACAGTCTCCCAAAAGCAGGCTGGGAATGGAATCCAGGGCCTCACACATGGTAGGCAAACGCTGCAACACGGAGTTACAGCCCAACGCTCTGCTTTCGCTTTTCTTCCTCCCCTTCTTTCCCTCCTTCCCAGCGTAGACGTAGTTTTTGCCAAGGTAGGCCACAAAAGCAAAGAGAATTCTTCCGCGTCACCTTGTGGTGAGACGTGGAACCGCAGCTGCGTCCTTTGCTTGGATCTCTTCCCGCTTTTCGCCAGATGACGCTGAGCTGCCAGGCTGCCGGGCGGTGGCAGGGCAGAGGACAGGCTGTGTGGTAGTAGCATCGCGGTGGCCGCATGGAGGAGTGTGTGCAGGCGGAGGTGGGTGAGGTCTGAGGTCAGAGGAGCCCAGCAGCCCTGGCGCAGCTCTCCTGTGTGCACAAAACGATTCTGGCTATTACTTTGGAAACAATGGTGGCTACCTGTGATTCTTAGCAGGACAGTAAGAGGGTGGGAACAGCTGGTTGATGTCGTAGCTGGATCCTCTTCGCCGTTGTTGGAGACAGATAGGGAGATGAGATGGAAAAGGGGAAGCACCCCACATGGCAAGGACACAGACCTCTGTGGCACTGGGGCCTTGGAAAGACGTTAGGCTTTTTTGGTCTGTTTTTGCATCTGTTGGGGATAAAGAAAAACCCCTACATCTTACCCTCTGAATTCCTCCCGGGACACATTCACCTTTGTCCCTGGTGATGAATGCCGGAGTTCATAGTCCTGCACCTCTCCTTCAAAGACCTCACTCCTTTAGTGCCCCCAGGCCTCTCTGGGCATGCTGTCCTTGGGCAGGGACTGCAAGGACCTTGGAAGTCCTGAGTGGGTAGCAGCTTGGTCCTTGCCTGTCCCGTCCTGGATGCTTATGCTTCTGTGCTTGCAGCGCAGGGCCTTTGAGCTGGCTGCAAGGCTGAGTGATGCCTCTGGCTGCTCTGAAGCCCCTGGAAGGGTTATCTGTCCAGACAAGGACAACAGGCTAGGTACACTTGGCCATCACTGGGTTCCAACAAGAATGGGCAGTGGGAGCTGTGTGCAGGGCACTTGGGTCAGCGAGACCTAGCCCCTTACCTAAGCCACCTGACCCACAGCCACTTCTGGGCCTCTGGCTGAGTCCACGCTGATTCCTCAGATGGCCACCAGGTGGGAGCACAGACCTGTGGCAAAGGAGAGGGCTGGGCCACCTTGCAGATGGCTTTGGGACACAGCTGGGGCTCTCTCACAGAAGGAGGGGTTGGGGCCACCAGGCAGCTGGGAGCTGAGTGTACTGGCATCTTCATGGGTGTGAGCAGCTCTGTGCCTGGAAGGTGCAGGTGGGCATCTCCGTGTGCAGAGATACTGTGCACACCTGTGCATGCATGGACCCCAGTGCAGATGAAGTCCCTTCTCCTCTCCAGACAGCAGACCTGGGGGACTGATGAAAGGACAGCTTGCTCCTGGGACTTGAAGCTTTCTAGGGTAGAGGTGGCTCGAGGGCTTAGATCTGAGGACCTGGGTGCCTTGTGCCCTGAGGTTGTGCTCAGGTGGTCTGGGGCTTGTCCCACTCTTGCTTGCTGCAGGAACCTGCAGCTGTATTCTTTGCAGTAGTTTGGGATCTTGTTGCTCTTCATGGTGTCTTGGAGCAGGAAAGAGCAGCATAGATTGAGTGTCCCAGCTGGAGGTCTCAGATAGGGAGAGGACCACTGTCCTGGGCTTATGTCTGGCTCAAGACACTAGGGAGCCCTTGCTGGCTCTGTGGTCACCTCTTGGCATCCTGGGCTCTGCGCACTCTCCTCCAGTGGGGCCCCTCCTGCTTTCCACATGCTCCCTCTCATGTCACAGCTCCTCTTTGCTTCTCCTTGAAGGCCTGCCTGCTAAGCAGACATTTGTCAGGGTCACTTCTGAGCTGACTGCTGTGAAGGCCAGTATCAACTCCAAGTCTCCTTTTGCTTGGACTTCAGTGTGCTGAAGAGCTGGGGCCCTCCCTGTCCTGTAAGGGCTCCTTCTCCTCCCCAGCTTTAGAACTGCTGTTCTGGTTTCTTCCCGAACCACTCTGTGCCTCCCCGGTAGACCCTCTGACTTCTCAGTGTCGGCTGCCCCAGGAGCCACATGCTTTGCTCCTGTTTGAATCCCCACTGCCTTGGTAGCTCATCCAGGCTTGGGGTTTTCAAATGACCACTCTTGGTTAGAATCAAATCCTGTGTTTATCATTTCTCTCTTCCCATCAGAAGCAAGCTGCTCAGTGACAGAGGCTTTTCAGAGTTGGGTTAACTGAAGTATAACTTATATGCAGTTTAATTCATCTTTTCAGTGCTTGGTTCTGTGAGGTTTTTTTTTCCCCCTGTACTTAGAACAGGGTCTACAGGGTCTCACTACATAGATCAGGCTCATAATGATGCTCCTATTTTCAGCCTTCCAAGTGCTGGGATAATAGGCATGCACCACCATACCCATTCTCAATGGGGCTGGCATAGCACACCAGGGATTGAACCCTGGCCACTGTGCTCTGCCTAAGCAGGTGCTTTAGTCCACTGAGCTATCAGGCCGGCTTTAGCTATAAGTTTTTGACAAAAGTAACCAGCTGTGCCACCACCTCCATAATCAATTACAGGATAGTTGCTATCAGCTGTGAAAAGTTTCTGAGCCCCTCTGTGATCAGCCCCTGCTCCAAGTCCCACATCTGGCAGCTCCTGATCTGTGTTATGTCCTGATAACTCTATCTTTTCCAAAAAGTCATGTAAATAGAATTGTGCGGGATGTAACCTTTGAATCAGCCTGTCTCCTTCTCCACCATGCATTTGAAGATTTGGACATCTTGTCACATTTATCTGCAGTTTCTTCCTTTATTTTAATATAAAATGCACTGGTTTATTTGTTCCCGGAGTGACAATTGTCCCAGGTGTCCCAGGACTGAAGTGTGCTATGAGGCTCAGCACTTGCAAGGCAGAACTCAGGATGACCAGTTATTTTGATTTATCAGATGAAGGACATTTGTCTCCATTTTTTGGGGGTGTGGGTGGAGTTGTATATTTACTCAGTATAACCAATAACACAGAGGTTCAGTGAGAGCATATATTTTCTTTTGTTTCTTAATTAAAATATCTTTTATTTATTTATGTATTTGATATAGGGTCTCTCTATGCAGCTTGGATTCATAGTGATCCTCCTATCTCAGCCTCTCCAGTGCTGGGATTATAGGCATGTGCCACCACGCCTGGCTTCAGTGGGCAGCACAGCGCACCTGGGGTTCTGGGGTATGCAGTACTGGTGACTGAACCCGGGTCCTTGCGCTTGCCAGGCAGACCTTTAGACCACCAAGCTATCTGCCCAGCCCAAGAGCACATATATTCCATTTTTTTTTTTTGGTTAAGTCTCTGGTGTGGTGTTGGGTGTTGAGTAAGAAGCTGCCAGACTATGTGAAGAGTCACGGAACCATCTTGCACCCTTGCCAGGATAGTCTGAGAATTCCTTTGCTCCACATCTTCTCCAGAACCTGATAGTGACTGACAATTTTTAAGCATGTACAAGGGTATCTCTTTGTGGTTGGCAGAGATTTCCTTTATACATTTTGCATAGTGTTGGACCTGCTGCATTGCAGAACCTCAGTGGGGTTTGCTAAAGGAAGAAAAACAAGAGGAGGAAGTGGGTGTGTCTGTCACTGCCTATGCCTAGGACACACACCAGTCCCATCTGCTGTGGTCTGTTTAGTGGCAGACATCACTAATCAATTGCTGCATTTTATCCAGCTGTCTCATTTCAGGGAGTCGCTGGGATGTGATCTGGGTGATAAGATGAAGTTCAGGGGCTGATGGGACTCCAGGTTAAGCCTGTAACTAACTTACCCAGGCTCAGGGGAAGATCATAGTTTGTCCAGGGACTCATAGTTTGTCCAGTGGTAGGACTAGACCTGCAGGTGAGGCTCTGCCTTGGTGAAGCACTGGCACTGCTCTGGCAAGGTCAGAGGAGGGTGGGGGTGGGACACAGGGACCATGCCTTGGGGTAGGGTACCATCTTCAGTACACTCCAGTGGTGGCTCGGCAGGAAGACTTATGACTGCCATCTTTCTGCAGGTGCCCAAGGGCCACTGGGATGGCCTGCCTGCCCACATCAGCTCCCTGGCCCAGCAGGCTTACTGGGCAATGTTGAGCCAGCACAGAGACCAAAGCATCATAGCTTTGGGCCGGAGTGGCGCTGGGAAGACCACCTGCTGTGAGCAGGTCCTGGAGCACCTGGTGGGAATGGCAGGCAGTGTGGATGGCAGGGTGTCAGGTACGGAGGTCTCTGGGGGATACGTAGGAAGGGGGGAGATGTATTTCCTCCGCCCTGCGTTCACTGAGCCCAGATACATGCAGACCCTATGCCTGGCACTTAGCAGGGCCATCGTCTAACCCACCAGGCAGCTTTGCTGGAATTAGGTAAAGGTGCCCCCTTCTCAAGATGTTGACAGAACAGTCATACATTGGCATTTTCAGGACCAAATGCTTGACTGCCTTCTGCTGGGAAACCATCCTAATAAGGGCCCAAATCTGGGACAGTAGGATGTGACCAGTGTACCTGTTGGATGTGGTGTTTGTGCGCAGTGTACAACCTGTTGAACTGTACTGAGAACCCACCACACAAGGACAGGCAGGCAGAGCCTATGCGCAGCAGAGCCGAGAGTGAGCTGTACATTTGTACAGAGTCAAAGGTTGTACAGAAAGTGCTGGCACAGCTGCTTAGAGAGGAGGCCCAGGAAGCCTGCAGAGGGGTGCATGGGCTTTCATGAGGTTTGAGCTGGGCATAGAAAGAGCATAATTAATCATGGTAGTAATAATTGCCGTATTAATAGCACTCAGAATAAACACTTGCAGAAGATGTGTGTTGCTGGTCCCTGACCCAAGTGCATGGACTCACTAATTATTTCAGACAGGCCTATAACGTAGATATTACTCCATGAGAATTACAGAGGAGGGCACTGAGATCAGAGAGGTGAGCTATCCTGCTCAAGGGCACACAGGGAACCTGCCAGAGAGCTGAGATTTCCCCACTCAGGCAGTCTGGCTCCCCAGTGTGACCACTGGGCCACTGTTCTCACTTTTTTATTATTGCCCCATCAGGAGCCTTTGTTGACATTTACCCCCCAAACAGTTCCCCCACTATGAGATGTTCATGCCATAGATAAACCTCAGATCCACATGTGTAGTCTGTCTATCTACGTTTTATTGAATCATTTATTGTTCATGACATCCAGGCAAGGGAGACACTCTTGTTGTCCCCATGTTACCACTGGGTCATGTGAAGCACAGGAAGGTTAGTTAGTCATCCCCAAAGTGTAGCTCTGCTGTGTGTTTGAAAGTAGAAATCCGGATGGGCTGTGTCTAGACACCCAATACAGTGCAGAGTGGGCATTCGGGATCCTTGCGGAGAGAATGCAGGGCTGTTCTGGCCTGCTGCTAGGCTGCGGGCCCTGCAGGTTAGTTTAAAGTGCTAGCGGTTGCTCTCCCAGGCTCCCAGGGCATCCCTGTTACTGTGGCTGTGATGTTCCCCTTCTGGACAGAGTCTTGCTGCCCCTGCCCTTGGCTTGCAATGGAGGGTGACAGCAGCAACTGGTGTCCAGCAAAGTAGGTGTGGTTAAGAGCAAAGTTGGGGGACAGAAGGGAGCCCAAGTAGCGCAGAGGACAGGCCTGGCCTTGGCCTGGCCAGGGCTGAAGCCAGGGGGGAAAGGTAGTCCTGTGTGAACTGTGAGTGACACCCACTCCACCCCACTTAGTGGAGAAGATCCGGGCCACCTTCACCATCCTCCGGGCCTTCGGCTCCGCATGCACAGGCCACAGCTGCAGTGCCACCCAGCTGGCCATGGTGATGTCACTAGATTTCAACGCCACTGGCCGAGTAACAGCTGCACAGCTCCAGGTGAGGATTCTGGGAGGACACATGGGGCCCTCGGACTGCTTGGCCCCAAGCTTCCGGCTGGAACTTGGGGTGTGCTAGAAATGGTCATGGCACCCCTAGCCATACCCACCTGCTCCTCACACCGCTCCCTTGGTCTCCATGGTAGCCTGTTCACACACAGGCAGCCCCACTTGTTTGCACCACAGCCTCTTGCGGAGAAGAAACATTCATGGGTAAATATGTAAGTCAGCCACTCACGAGCTAGAATTAATCAGTTACCGAGCAGCCCTCTGCGGCGTCCTTGAGTGACAGACACTTCACCTGTCTGTCCCATCTCCAAACACACCACGGCCCTTCCCTCCTCACATACATTCTGTTAGAACAGAAAGTAGGATTAGGTGAGGAGATGGATGTTTGTGGGCCGAGCTGGGGTGACAGCCTGGTTCTTGAGAACCTTGTTGGGGCTGTGCGCCTCTGCTGTGCTGGTCTCACGTCATGCCTGTGGGAGGCACTGCTCGGGTGGAGGTTCTGGGGGCTTCTGCTCTGAGACATGTGGGAGGGAGGCCCCATCCAATCGCTGTTGCCCTGTGGTCCTCAAATTAGACTGGGTCCATGACACTGGCAGACTTCCTGGGTGATCTCTGTATTAGGGACACACAGGGCAGATGAATTGCGATATGAAGGCTGCCAGTGGAGTTGGGCCTGACAGGAGTCCTCATTGTGCAGGCTGGGAGGGTCTCAGGTGAGGCCTCACAGCTCACAGTGTTGTCCCTCTGCAGACCATGCTCCTGGAGAAGAGCAGAGTGGCGTGGCAGCCAGAAGGGGAGGGCACCTTCCCTGTTTTCTCCCAGATGCTGGCTGGTTTAGACCCGGATCTCAGGTGAGTAAGTCCCAGGATGGGCAGGATGGCAGAAGGCAGGGGGAAGATGGCACCTGATTGTTTTCACCCAGAGCTGAGATGCTGGGGAACTCAGAGGCAGAAGGTGGCCTTCCATCCCAGCTGCCCTGGGTGCACACTGCTCATGGACACTAACCTTGGTCTCACACTGCCATTCTAAGTCTCATTGTCTTCCACAGTAGAGGGGAGACGATACCTGGGACAGACCCAACTCCACAAAAGCTGGGGTGTGGACATATTGGTACAGAGCCCCTTATGGGAAGAACCTCATGTCTTCCAGAACTTTCTGAACTTTGTGGGTGCCTCAGACAGAAGAGGAGCTGGAGGAACAGTGAGCAGGGTGGTCAGGCCTTCTTGTCCTTGAGGGCTTCCTGAAAGAGGTGGCCTGGAAGGTTGTCTCTGCCCCTCCTGACTCTGCAGGGATCCTTGGATGTGTGGCTTTCTCTTCTGAGCCTCAGTTTCCTCCTCTATCATCCACATAAGCCGGAATCAAGGAAGGGTCCAGGGGAGGAGAAAGCTGCCTTTCTCATATGCGGGTTGAAGATTTGCAGGGCATCCCTCTCTTCCCCTTGGTGCTCCACATCCTGTGGCATTTGGTCCTGAGCCCAGGGTTATACTGGAGGGAACCACTGTACCCTCCAGTACAGAGAGAGGGGAGTTCAGAGTGGCAGCTCCCACTTTTCAGAACTGAGTGATGAGAGACTGAGGCAGTGTCTTCCAGGTCTATGCAACCCACAGAAGGAAGCACTCAGCCTGGGCGGTAGAACACAGTGGGAGGACACAGGCTCTGGGGACAGGCTGTGGGTTTGTATCCTGGCTCCTCTGCTTGCTGGCTGTGTGACCTTGGACTAGTGATCTCACTTTTCTGGGCCTTCCTCTGCTCATCTGTAGACACTGTGTGATGCTGTCTACCTCAGAGGGCTGGTGGGGTCAAAGTGTGAATAGGCAGTGATGCTGAGCCAGGCGCCTCAGCGTTAATGCTTTGTGTGTGTTTGTGGTTATTTGGGGAGGATTTTTATCCCATCATCCTCTGGTCCCAACCAGGTACACCTTGGGAAGGACTGCCTTCAGTCAGAGTGATGCATGTTTGACCCTGGCTTTGCCACCGTGGGGCCTCTCTGGGCCTCTGCTTCTTGCTCTATGGTTCTGGTTCCTTACTTTGAGCATTGAAATGTTCTCCACAGCAGGGCAGTGGGTACCCTGGGTGGCCTACATTTGGGATGTGACATGGGATGGCACAGTGTGACTCTGAGGAGAATTTGGAACCCATCACTTGATTCTTGTCCTTTGGTGTCTCCTTTATGCCGTTTTTGTGCCTGGTTTGGGCTTTTGTTCCTTCATCTGCCGTACTGGGGTGGACTGGTCTGTCTTCTTCACTGGGTTGACTCTGAGAGCTCTGAATTAGGGACCTGTTATTTTTCTCTGCCTCCTGGTCACTACCCAGCATGGCAGTCAGCACCCAGTACATAGACACTTCTCTGTTACTTACTAAATTGACCTTCCAATGAGTAGAGGGGCCATAAGGCATAGTGAGTTCAGACTCTGAACTCACTAGTTAGTGTGGCAAGGCAAGGGGGAGATGGTTTCACAGATGGGACACAGAATGCCCAGAGAGTACTGCCAGGCCTGCTGAGCGTGCTACGAGGGCTTCTGGGGTGTGTGTGTGTGTGTGTGTGTGTGTGTGTGTGTGTGTAGGGCATCACTGTGCTCCACCACTGCTTCACAGCCTTCAGGCCCAGGGAGGGGCAGCTGCAGGTTTGCAGGACCACATAGGGCCAGGCTCTAGAAGGGCAGTTCTTGACTTTGTGTTGCTGTCTGTGAAGCTGCAGGTGAGGAGCTAAGGCCCAGGGCCTCCCTCTTGGCATCTGTAAGGTGGGGATAACATTGGACCATTGAGCCAGGTTTGGTGGTACATGCCTGCAATCCCAGTACTCTGGGAAGCTGAGACAGGAAGATTGCAGATTCAAACCCAGGTTGGAACAGTTTAGTGGCTTAGGAGATCTTAGCTCAAAATTAAAACAGCCCCCACCCCCAAAAAAACCCCAACTTTTTTAGCAAGGCTAGGATGGAACTCAGTGGTAGAGGACCCAGTGTTTAATCTCTAGTTCTATTGAGCGGGGATTGGAAGCAGTCGTGTAGGGTGGCATCTGGCAAGGCTGCATTCATGATGCCGACTGTCCTCTGGGATCCATGTGCATTGTCACCCAGCCAATGACCTGGAGTTGGGCCTACTATCCTGATCTGACACTCCACTGTCTTTTCTGGGTGTCCTCAGACAGAGCTGGTGGGCCATGTCCTGGAAGAAAACCGCTGGGGCTGCCTGGCATTCTGTGTGGAGTCCAGCCCTACGGGAACCCTGTCCTGTAGGAAGTGTCTGGGCAGCCCCCTCTGACCCCAATCTCTTCTCCACCTGCAGGACAGAGCTGCACCTGTACCAGATGGCTGACAGCAGCTCTTTTGGCATGGGCGTGTGGTCTAAGGTAAGAGGGTGCTCTGGAGGGCAGGGTACACATCTGTGTTCCTGGCAGGTGTGGGGGTGCTGGAGGGCCCTCTGCGCCACTCATCTGTTTTCTCACTGGCACTGGCAAGGGCTGGTCATATGGCAGAGGCTGTGGCTGCCCTTGCAGGGCCTGGGCTGCTGAGAGAATGAGAAAGGGAACTGAGAGGTGATATGCACAGAACTGAAAGATTGTCTGACATCAGATTGTGTCTGCTTAATCCCTGTCTCTTACACGTACTAGATACAGGACCTGAGGTGTGGAATTTACCTCTCTGAACTGCTGTATCTTCTTCTTCTTCTTCTTCTTCTTCTTCTTCTTCTTCTTCTTCTTCTTCTTCTTCTTC
>NDGM011250765.1:22501-35488 GCA_002564305.1 Octomys mimax
TTCTTCTTCTTCTTCTTCTTCTTCTTCTTCTTCTTCTTCTTCTTCTTCTTCTTCCTCTTCTTTATTTATTTATGTATTTGGTACAGGGTCTCACTACAGAGCTTGGACTTGTAGTGGTCCTCCTGTGTCAGCCTTCCCAGCGCTGGGATTACAGGCGTGCACCACTATACCTAGTCTCCGTGACCAGCATGGTGTTCCCAGAGTTCCAGGGTTTGCACAGCATGCGGTACTAGGGATTGAACTCAGAACCTGGTGCTTGCCAGACAGGTGCTTAAATGGCAGAGCTATCTCCCCAGCCCTGCTATATGTTCTTTGGTTAAGAGATACTAATGGCAATGGCCTGCTTTGGGGGTGTTGGTGCCGGAGAGTGCTGAGGGCAGGGAAGCCAAGAGGGCGCTCTTCTTTGTAAATCCTGTTGGTGCCAAGAGAGGGGAGGCGCTCAGGGAGGTTTTCCGAGGCACTTGGTCTCTGAGTGGGGCCCTGAGAGATGCATGCTCAATTGCAGAAGAAAGCTAAATGATTCCTTCCTTGATATTTTATTAATTTCTATTTTAGCAGTTGTTATCTGAGCCCCTCCTTCGCTCAGTCCAACCGTGAGTGTTTGCTGTATCAGGGAAGGCAGGCACGGAAGTAAATGCAATCGTGTGCGACAAGAAGGTGTTAGAGGTGACAGGAGATGCCAAGGGCCCTGGAAGGCAGTTGACAGAGCTAACGGGGCTCAAGCAGGGAAACCTCTTACTCAAGAGGACATTTGACTTGGATTTCAGAGAATGAGTATGAGTTTACCAGGTGGAAAGGAGCAAAGGCTTTCTTCTCCAGAGCCTCTGTCCAAATATATGTCTGGGAAGTAAATGGTGCGGAGTGATTACATAATCTCAGGCCAAAAATAAAAAAAAATAAATTTCAAGCCATGATCCACATTAGATACAAATTGGCCGGAAATGGCTCAAAGGCAGATCCAACAGTCAAACTTAAGAACCATAAAATTTCTAGAAGAAAACAGGAGAAAATCTCTACAACTTCAGGTTGAACAAAGATTTCCTAGATATGATATCAAAACCATAACCCTTAAGAGAAACACATCTACATCATGAAAATTAAGAACTTCTAGGGCCAGCCAAATAGCTCAGTGGATTAAAACACCTGCAAACAGGTGCAGGGGCCGGAGGTTTGATCTCCGGGCCAGTGCTGGCCCTGCCCCCTGGGTGCGCTGAGACAGCAAATGAGACTGGGTGTGGTGGTGCGCGCCTGTAATCCCAGCTCTTGGGAGGCTGTAAACAGGTGGATCACTAGGAGTCTGATCTAGTAGTGAGACCCTGAACACCCAGTAAACCCTTCCCTAAAAAAATACAAAAAAAAAAAAAAAAAGAAAGAAAGAAAAATAAAAAGAAAGAACTTCTTCAGGGTAAAAGGCAGGAGGTGAGCAGATGAGCCACACATTGGGAGAAAATGCTCGTAAATCTCAGGTCTGATGAGGGATTTGTGTCCAGATTATACAAATAACACTCAAACTCATACATACAATAACTGGGCACAAAGAGTGGATACAAGATCAAACATACACTTCACCAAAGCTAAATGGATGGCAAGTAAGCACAGAACACACTCAAGTCATTAATTAAAGAAGTTCAAGCTAGGGCTGGAGAGATAGCTCAGCAGACCTGCTTAGGCAGGTGTAAGGACTGGGGTTCGATCCCCAGCACCACATGCCATGCTGTCCCTACCACCGGGAGACCTGGTGTGGTGGTCTCAGCCTCCCGAGTACGGGGATTACAGGCATGTGCCACCATGCCTGGTTTTGGGACTGGCACAAAAATCTCCACAACATGTACTCAGGGTCCTGGGGCTGGCGTGACATGTGGTACTTGGGCTTGAAGTTGGTCCTTGTGCTTTGTCCTGCTCAGGATATGAACCACCCCCTTGTCCAGCGTGTCTGCTGCCAGACCCTCAGGCACTGAGCAGTGTCCTGGTATCAGATCCACTGTTGGATCACACTGCCTGTGTCCAAGTGGCTCTCTGGTCGGCCCTAGTGTTCCCTTACAGTGCCTGTGCTGGCCCTCCCACTTCAGCTCAGCCTGCAGGCTCAGTGTCATCTCACGGCAGCACAAGAGGAGGGGTGAGCATGGTATGGTGAGATTTCTGTTCTTACTTTTTGCATCGCTAGGGATTGAACCCAGGGCCTTGTACATGCTAGACTAGTGCTCTACCGCTGATCTGTACCCCAGCCTCTCTCTGTCTCTATCTATGTCTCTGTCTCTCTGCCTCTCTCCCTCTCCCTTTCCCTCTCCATCTCTATCTATCATCTGTCTATATATTGAGACAGTTTCACTAAGTTACCCAGACCTGCCTTGAACTCAAGATCTTCCAGTTTTAGCCTCTTGCATAGCTGGAATTACAGGCAGGTGCCATGATGCCTGGTTAGGATATCTGGAGAAAAAGAGAGAGACAGACAGACACCACATTGATATGACTTTTAATTATGCTATTATTGCTTGATTGTTCTGTTTCTGATTAGCTATTGTTATCTCTTTCGGGGCCTAATGCGGGAAATGAGCCCTACTGTTGGTGCGCACATGTAGGAAAAGACAGTCTGTTGGGATTTGGTGCTGTCTGCAGCTGCAGGCATCCGCTAGAGGACTTACAGTGTGTCTCTCGTGGGTGGTGGGGACACCATGTGGGTCAAAACCCAGTAGAGCATATGCTTTAGAATGAGCAGTTTATCCTTTTTGCCTCAACAGAGCTGCTAAATGCACGCTGTCCCACAGACCCCTCTCCTCATGCTTGCATTGCTGGACATCCTGCATAGCGGTGACGGGGCAGCTTGGGGGCAGGGCCTGAGCCTCTCTCCTGAAGTTCCCTGCCGCTGCCGCAGCTGCTGCTGCTGGCCTAGGAATTCCACTTTGAGAGCTGCTGGAATGACATCTGTTTCTGCAGTGGATGAAGGGACAGAGCCCCTCATCTTTAAATTAATTCTTCCCTTTCCTGCCAGCGTCTCCTGTGGGGCATTTGCAGTATATTCTTTCCTATCCTTTCCCCCCCATGGGGGTCATGAGGAGGATTCCCAGCCTTCATCAGGAAGGCACAGGACGAGAAGCCGTCCAGCTGTGGCTTCCTCGTTTACTGGGTGGGTGGGGGCATGGGCATCCATTTCAGTCAGCATGTGTTGTATGCTTTCTGGGTGATTCTGAGGAGAAAAGGGCCCGGTGCTCCCCGAGCTTCTCCAGCCTGCTTGTTTGTTAGCAGTCTGTGCCCAGGACCCTGGCACAGCAGCGCAGTGAGTCCACACCAAGGCAGCCTTGGAAGTAGTTTCCTTGCTCCTTTTTTTTTTTTTTGCCTGCAATGTTTCTATAGGGTGCTTTTTATTTTTAGACCAATTGATTTGTGGGAACAAAGAGGGAGATTCCTTTGTTCTCTCTCTGATACCTGGTGGGTACCAAGAAAATGTTTTCTCTGCTCTCAAGAAAGAAAAATAAAGTCTGGAAAAAAAAAAGCCTCAGGTCCTTGCAACAAGCTTGGGTGAGTTTGCAGGGTCAAATGGTCTAGGTGCTATCTCTTTCAGGGGACCTGATATCAGCTGATGCCCCCCAGCATGGAACTTCCTAAGTAGGAGTCCCCAGGGCTGTCAGATTTAGACAATCATCATAATACAGGATTCCCAGTAAAAATGGAGTTCTGCACAAATGCTGAATAGATTTTAGCACCCAAATACTGCCTGGGAGAGCCTGAAGGGCCCTGCGTGTACTTAGGGGAAGCTGCCTGGTGGGGGAGGGATCTTACGGCTCCCTGGATGGGAGTGAAGGAAGTGACAATGAGTGGGGCCATATTTGCTGGACCCCACTAAATATCAGGACTTCCTTGTAAATGCAGCAGCCACTGTTTAGCTGAAATTTTAATTTAACTGGATGTCTTGTATCTTATTTGACAAAACCAGCTTTGGCCTGGCTGAACCTTCCTCCTCCTCCTCTTCCTCCTTCTCCTCTTCATCCTCCTCCTCCTAACTGGTTTCTCTGGCTGTGGTGAATTTTATTTCGATATTACCTGTTAATAGTTGGTTTCATCCTCCACCGACAACTCACAGATGGCAGCGGAGTCTGATGTACCCAGGTTCAAATCCCGAGACCTACACGGAAGCTCTGTGACCTGAAGCAGATGACTTCGTCTCTCTGTGCCTCAGCTTTCTCATTTGTAAAATGTGATAGCTTTCCATGACCCCACATTAAATGCTCTGATGCCCATGTCCCTTGGCCAGAGCCTGGCCCTCAGCCCACCCCAGCTCTTACCATGGCTCTGACTCAGTTTCTCCCAAGCTGCTATGTACGCTGTTCCTAACCCTTGCTCTTTCCCATCATGTCTGTGCTTCTTTCTTTCTTTCTGGCTTTTTCTCTCTCTGCCCTCAGTTTATATTTCTAATGAAAATCTGCTTTAAAAATTAACAATACTTCTTGTGGAAAAATAAGATAGAACAACTGTAAAGGAAAACAATGAAGCAAAACCCACATAAGTCCTACAACCAAAAGGTGAATGTTAATAACTTCATCACCTGGAGAAATCCATTGGTAGATTTTCTGTGGATTTTCTTCCAGTAACTTTTGTATGAGTATTTTACAGCATTTATAACAAACTGTATAGCATTAAAGCTTTCCATGAATAGTACCTTTTAATGAATAGGGATGTTCACAGGGGAGCCCTGATTCCCTAAACATGGCCCATTTATAAGGTTTAGTACCTTTATGTCACTGATTACCTTGTGGCACTGGGTACCCTTGTGCCTGGGTCCTGAATTCCCTGTAACTGTCTTTGGCTCCCACCTCCCTTGAAGGAGATGTCTCCTGCTAGTGTTTCCCACTATCTCCTTGGTAACCATCTCTCACCTTGTACCAGAGTTTGTTTACTTAGTATGTCTCCCCTCAGTCCTAAATTTCACGGGGTTGGGGTTCTTGTGTCTCGTTTACTGCCAAAGACATCAGACTTAGCCCTCAGCCATGCATGCTACAAGTACACAATACATGTTTGTTGAGTGAATGATCGAACCAACATAGCGAGCTCACCACCAGTTTACTAAAACAGCATGTTTTCAATGTTCTAATTTCTGGAGCGTGTAGTTGGGGGAGGTCTGTTCATTGCACTGTGATTTCCCCCTGCTGTATTATCTTACTAGATCCTTTCAGGGCAGATCTACTGTCTCCTTGGGGCTCTGTATGTGGGTTCTAGGAGCCAGCACTTTGCTGGGGATCTCAGAAGTCCTGAAGAAGGGGTTGGAACACTCAGGGCTCCCGTCCAACAGCTAGTCTGAGCATCTGGAGCCCTTGGGTCTGTGATGAGCAGCAGTGGGGCCCCAGCTCAGTGGAGTCACGTTGTACCCCAGTGTCTGTGGCTCTTACTTGGGGGGCATCACGGGCAGCTCATTGTCATTTATCAATGGCTGTATATTGAGCTTCTTAGGTGCTGAGTACTTAGTTGGGTCTCTGTGGTCCAAGAGCTCATGTTCAGGTCTTGGGTGAGGGATGTCATGGCCATTTTAGCCGGTCCTTCTGTGCCAGAGGGGCACGTGCCCAGGCTGAGGCCAGGCACAGGGGGTCAGGGAAGGGAGTGCATCAGGAAGACTGCCTGGTGGAGGTGGCTGGGAGCTGGGCCTGAATGAACGTTGCTGCCATGGTCGAGGTGGAAGAGCGCAGATGGTGCAGTGAGGCTGTGGCACAGGGTGGGCGAGGGCGGCGTTCTGGAAGTGTTGAGACCTGAGTG
Source organism: Octomys mimax (assembly GCA_002564305.1). Taxonomy (NCBI): domain Eukaryota; kingdom Metazoa; phylum Chordata; class Mammalia; order Rodentia; family Octodontidae; genus Octomys; species Octomys mimax. The sequence goes on from NDGM011250765.1 coordinate 28,244, forward strand.
AGGCCCTGAGGAGCTGGGCCTCCAGTGCTGCCCACCAAGCCCGGCTTTTAGAAGAAAGTTGCAATCTGCTGTGCACCAGGGCACATTTGAAATCACAGAGCTTTCATATTATAGCATTCTCTATAATTTATTGTTCTGCACCTTAGCCTGTGCTTTACAAAAGTGCCCAGCAGCCATAGTGCTGGTAGTAGTAGGAGTAAATAATAATAATGATAATAATGATAATAATAATAATCCTGCCTCCCAGCAGTTTGCTTCTGGCTGTCTTATCCGAGCTTCAGACTGTGGTGCATTTATTTTTTCAGTTGTCAACTGTGGAGGAGGAACTGTCTCCAAAAGGGAGGGCACGAATCATCTTCTCGCTTCCTCAGGCTTAATTCCAACTGTCCTCTGGGGTAGGGATTGTGATATGTCTCTTTTTCAGGAGGAGGAGCCAGGCCCAGAGAGGTGAAGTGACTCGCCCAAGGGCACACAGCCTTTTAGTGGCAGAGGCAAGGCTGGGACCCAGGCATGCCTGACTCTGCATCTGACACATTTGCTCTTTGCACTCTGTCACTTTGGTCCCGCATCATGACAGAGGCCACGTGCTCCAGGGTCTGACCCATTATGTGTCCTCAGGTCACTTAACCTCTCAGCAGCCTCAAGTTTCTGCCTGCAAACTGAAAAGGAGGACTCCTCGTTCCAAGGATGGGTCTCTTAGAATGTCTGGCCTGGAAGGACTTGGACCTTCCTCAGCTGGGTGGCCTTGAACCGATGTCTTTGCCTCTCTAGCCTTGGTTTCCTCCTCTCAGTAAGGAGGCCCACCCTGCCTTGTGGGGTGGAAGTGCCTGGTAGGGTGTATTAGGTGTTCAGTGTATAGTTTTCTCCTCCCCACATTGCAGACTCTGCCTGCCCACAGTGAAGCTGAGTGGGGGGCAGCTGGGCAGGGTGGAGTCTCTCAGGGAGGGGTGCAGGACTCTTGGCCCTGGAGGGCACCTGTCTTGTCTCCTGAGCTCTCCATGAAGCTCCCCCTTGCAGTCCCCATGGGGTGTCTTTCTTCAGAATAGGTTGATTCAGTGTCCAGAGTTTTCTTCCCAGAGCTGGTGCAGGTCCATGGCATGTAGCAAGGAGACCCCTACCAGGTGCCAGCACCATGCTCTGGACTTCGGCCTCTAAGACCATGGGCCACATAAACTTCTATTCTTTATAAATCATCCAGCCTCAAATTATTTTTTTTATAGCAATAGAAAACAGATGGAGGCAGTGACCATTTGGGTCTGACTTCTTGGCCTCCACGTTGGGCCCATAAAAATCCTGCATGCATTTGCTTGTGTCAGTGTCTCGCTCTTCTTCACTGCTGCATGGAACTCTGTCACTGCGCTCTGAGAAGAGCACCCTTTGTGAATCTCTTCTCTCAATCGATGCTTGTCTGCGTGTCCATGTGTTCCACTCACTGAACTTAGTTCTTTTTGTGATTTTGATCCAAGGAGCAGCTTCTGTCAGGCACTATACATAGGTATTAAAAGAACAGATAGTTTTCCACAGGTGTAAAAAACTATCTTCCTGATACTAGTCAGGATCAAAGCCTATCAGTTGGGCCAGGAACATAGGTACTTATTGGTTCATGTTTTGGTTTCCTAAGAGACCTGGGAATGTGGGGGAGCAAAGGAAGCAAATGAGGTTTTGTGGATGTTTTTCCATTCTTCCCTTCATCTGAGCTAAGTGGCAGGTGATGGAGTCCAGCAGTAATTTAGAATCAAGCGCTTGTACCTGACAGTGGTGCTATAATGAATGTGTGGCTGCTGTCCTCCCGGTGTCCTTTCTCTGCTACTTTGAAATCTTATAAATACCGAGAGCATGTTGGTAAGATGCCTGCCTGCCTGCCTGCCTCTGCTGGCTCCAGTGGGGCAGCTGTGGTTGCTAGGTTGAGCTCCTGGTTGCTAGGGATTTTGTGGTCCTGTGGTGGCCCAGAAATATGATGGATCAGTGGAATATGCTTTTGCTATTAATCGAAATGTTTTCACGGTGAATCTCTCAATGTCACCACATGCTTAGATGTCGTCCCAATTGGTCAGTGATCCTTACACATTTCCCAGTTAGAAGACTAGCTTGAGTGGAAGGGACAAATGGCTTGGGATGGGGGTCAGGAAAGCCTGCTTTTAGTTTTGCATCTGATGTTAAATTTGCTGTGTGACCTTGGGCAAGTGTCATCTCATCTCCGAGTGTGAGATTTTGTAATATTTAAGGGCCTGTCAGTTTGAACAGACCATGGCTCATCAGCCAAGTTCTCTGAGCAGGTCAACTGCAAGCCAGTCCCTCAGCATTTTGGCAACAGCATTCCTGTTCCCGTATCACTTCCTCTACTCCACAGGCTTTTGGGCTGAGTCTTCTTGGCCAGATGGCATGTGCACAAGCATTTCAAACTCATTTTAATATTCAATCAAGCATAATTGGGATCATAAATCCAAAAAAAATACACCAAGATCTCTACAACCCATAAACATTTGCTCATGTCATTTTTCTCTTTCCTCCTGATTAAAAAAATGTTTTGGCAGTTTCCCACTGCTCTTCTGTGAATGGCGGTCACTTTCATTCCACTTTGGTCGCTAAGGCAGATTAGTTGTTGTTGGTGGTAGACAATGTCTTGAAATGAACCCGGACTCATTGGCTTGTTGTGAGATCCTGACTGATTAATGATGTCTGCATGGGCCCAGGCATGGGCATGGGAGCACAGATCAGCCTCAGTACTTGTCAACCATGGCTAGAATTCAAAGCCCATACTCTTTAATATTGTGCTTGAGACCTTCAAGCTCTGAGCTTGCTGACTTCTCCTGCCTTGTCTCTGCCCTTTTCTGTCTGACCGATCTCCAAAAATAACAGGCAGTGGATCAACAGTTGTCTCCAAAAATCTCCTTTGTATATGCGGCTCTCTTTGCCTGTCAAGTCCTCTATTGCATTAATTGGTCAACATTGCGTATTTATCTTTCAAATGTCAACCATAATTTTGTCTATCTTGTAGGATATCCTATTTGACTTTCTAGTATGGGCTGACTTAGTTATCCATTCCTTCTGCTTTGATCTAGAGTCTCCTGCATAGCTTATTCCTACTTCATTCCTTTTACGAATCTTTCCACGTCTACCTAGAGAAGGCCTCAAAGTCAAGGTCTGGGTATGCTTAATCTTTGCAGCCTGGAACCAGATTCAGCACAAAGCCGTGCCTCAATAAATCTGTCTTGATAGTATATGGGGCTGAATAGAAACCGCCTTGGATCCCAGAGTCACAGCAAAGTGATTTTTATAATTTTCCCAGCAGTCAGAGTTTGGATGCTCACACTCCTTAGCCTAATCATAGATAATTTACTGTGGTAATAAACTGACCGCAAGTCCTCCAAGACTGACCCGGGCAAATCATGAATTTGCATTTCTGTCTCATGATGGCCTCTTTTGCTTTCTCTCTCCCTTTGCTCTCAGCCTGAAGACAAGCAGAAGGCTGCAGCAGCCTTTGCCCAGCTCCAGGGTGCCATGGAGATGCTGGGTATCACAGAGGGTGAGCAGCGGGCCATTTGGCGGGTGCTGGCGGCCATCTACCACCTCGGTGCTGCGGGCGCTTGCAAAGGTATGTTCCTGCTGTTTGGCCTGCCTGGGCGGCCAGCTGTCTCCTTTGGCAGGTGTCTGACAAGACCCTTCTGTCAGCGAGGTGGGGACAGGGTCAGTCTGTCGCCTTCCTTGTCTCTGGGGCTGCTCTTTGGGAGGCTGTGAAATCAGGGATGGTGAAATAGAAATGGATTGGAGCTTTCAAGCACACCTGGCCCAGCATTGTGCGAAGAGTTTTCTGCATTAATGGAGACGTTTTCTACCTATGTTGCTTGCAGCAGCAACCACCAGTTATATGTGACTGTAGAGCGTTCAGGGTGCAGCCAGCATGACCAAGGGACTGTGGTTTTAATTGCATTTAATGTTAATTTAAACATAAGCAGCCAGCTACACATGGCAAGTTTGGACTGTGCAGCTGTTGCACATGTGTGAGCAGGTGGGGGCGGCAGTGAAGCTGCTGTTTCTCCACAGATGCCAGGGAGGTGGCCTCGCGTTACGCTTGAAGGTCGAGCATGCCTGCTTTCTCCCCCTCTGTAACTGCCTGATGGCTGATGACCCCTCTTCAAGCTCTGGCCTCTCAAGCGGCTCCATTCACCCCTCGTGCCCTTGTCCTCTTCCTGCCCAAGCATTCACTGTTCCCGCAGATACTCTCTGTGGCATCTTTTCTATTTTGACTTCAGCTATACTCTTGTCATCATAGACTGGGTATTTGCCTTTAGAAATGTTGTGCTTGGGTTACTGGAATAGGCTCCTTGCTAACACCTTTCTGCTTCCTTCTCTCCATCTGCATCATGGCCACTGGGTCTGTTCTATGATGCTGAGCCACTGCGCTGTTCTATGAAGATGTTCCTGGATTTCCCCCACATCTGCAAAATCAGGCGAAATCCCTTGATCTAGCCTTCAAGGCTCCCTACTTTGCCCTATATCTGATTTCTTCTGCTCCTTCTTTGGCACTGAATAAGGTTCTGGGGAGACAGCAGGGATCAGAAACAACATGGTCCCTGCCTCATGGGGTACAGGGGCCCTTGCATGGTGATTGTGTCCTCGCCTAGCCCCTTCTAGCAGGGAGCCTTCCTCTGGGCTCAGGATATAGAGGTGGAACTTATTTGTGGAATAACTTGTGCATAAATTGAGGCCTGTCTGGTGACTCTGGTGATGTCTGGGTTGTCCCCTGAGGGGTGGTACAGTCCTCGGGGGGAAACAACACCATCATTCCTGCCATTTCCACATCTGTGGGTCTCACATCCCCTTCCTTTAATTATCATCCATTTGAGCCACACATGGAACTGATTCTGGAAGCTTCTAGAAGTTGTGCTGAGTCAGAGGTAGGTAGCGTGCCAATTTCACAGTTAGTCCAAGGCAGGATAGACATGCTTGGCTGGGAAGATGTCACTTACCCTCCCAATATTCAGCCATGAGCCATCCTGAGTGTCTTGGTTGCTAGGATGTCACTGCCATTTTCTCCAGGGGGCTGTGATAGCTCTGTCTCAGCTCCCAGTCGCCGAGGCCAAGCTGGTCCATGTATGCCAGAGAGTAAGGCTTTCCAACCCAGGGCATGTTTCTCTTCTTGTGTCACCCTAGTCACCAGTCAGAACCCCACCTCTTGTCTACACAGGGATCACCCACTATAGTCCCTAGCCCTCACCCTCCTGCTTCCTACTTTTGTACTGTCTGTGAACTAGGAATAGTTTGTAATGGAATAGTTTATAATGGAAGACATTTCCATTATATGAAAAAGCAAGGATAATGCAAGACATGAAAATTATATGGTAGTCAAATTATGGTGTCCGTAATTAAAGTTCTTTGGATCACAGTCACATCCATTCATTTACCTGCCTGTGACTGCTTTTACTCAGACGTTTCATGGCCTGCAGAATAGAGAGAGTAATTATTGGTTGTCCCTTTATAGAAAAAGTTTTCTGACCCTTGTGCTGAACCATTTCAGTGGAAGGTCATGAACTCCAGGGTCCTTGTGCTTTTGCACTTGTTTGATTGTGCTCTGGAAAATTCCTCTGTTCTTCTCATATCCAGCTAAATCAGGGAAAGATAACCAAAAATTCTGGCTCTGTTGCTAATTAATCCTGTCAAGTACTGCCTGCCTTGATTTGGCCAACATGTAATGTGTATGTATGTGGAAACGTAAAATTGTTCTCCATAAATATATACAATTATAAAGTGGCTACGAAGAAACACAAGAATGCACTTGTAACCCCAACTTGCTGTGTTACCTTAGGCTGTCTCTCTGGTCTCAGTTTTCTCATTTGTGAAATTCTGGAGTTGAATCCATGTCTCAGTCCACTTTCAGTTGCTATGAAAAAGCACCTGGGGGCTAAGTGATTTATTGAGAATAGAATATTAGGCTCAAGCTTCTTGGCTGGAAGCTCAAGACCATAGCATTGGCACTTAGTGGGGCTTCCTGGCTTGTCATGTGGAGGCAAGACAGAGAGGGATGTGTGGAAGAGCGAGTTCCCTTTCATAGTAAAACCTCTCCCCTGCCCCAAGCTGGGAGCTAATCCACTCCCTGAATGGCTTAGTAAGTGGTTGAGGGCATTCACTTCCCAAGGGCTCTAAACAGTGCTATGCTAGGCCTCTAGTTTTCAAAGCATAACCTTTTTGGGGGGACACACTCAAGCCACAGGAACTGCATGAGAGGGTGTTTTTGTTTTGTTTTACTGTAGACCACATCCAGGGCCTTTGCACTGAACTGTATGTACCCCCTTTCTTTTGTATTTTGAGTCAGGGTCTCACTTAGTTGCTCAGGCTGGGCTGGAACTTGTGATGCTCCTGCCTCAGCCTCTCAGTGTGCTGGGATTACAGGTGAGCATCACTTTGCCCAGTTTGCATTAAAAGTTTTTAACTGGGCTCAGGACCACTGCCCTACTCCCATCCAGGGTTTTCTCTGTGTATTTCAGGGTGTGTTCATTTCCCAAAATGCTGTGGCAAATTACCACAGCCTCCATGGCTCAGAACAGCAGTCGTTTTTCTCTCCCAGCTCTGGGGAGCAGAAGCCCAGGGTCAAGGTGTCAGCAGGGCCATGCTCCTTGGAGGCCGTAGGGGAGCTCTGTCCATACCTCTCTCGGATTCTGGTGCGTGGCTCTGAGCATTCCATGCCCTGTGGCTTCCTCACCTCACCCTGCAATTCCGGCTTCTTGTGGTCTTTGCCCCTGAGTTTCATGCCTCCTGCCTCTCCTAGGCATACTTACTACTGGGTTTGGCTAAAGATCTCATTTTGAGATCTGTAACTAAATTACACCTGCCAACACCCTTGGTCCAAATCAGTCCTATTCATGAGCACCAGCAGTTAGGACGTGGACCTACCCTGTGGGCCACCACTGCACTCACTGTGTGGAGTCATGACAGGTGCTGAAATGGTGAGGGAGGTGTGATTTTCCCACAGAGACACGGAATGTGGAGCTTTCACCAAGTGGCTGCCCTTGGCCCCTCCCTGGAAGTTCAGGAACTACCCGAACCTCTGGAATCTGGAGGCTGTCCCAAGTAAACCTGCCTGGAATAAGAGTTGCCTTTTCATGTAGTTATAACACTTTCAATCTAGAAAGGACCTCAGAAGCATCGCATACTACTTAAGATGTAATGGTAGTCATAGCAACCGCAGCAGGAGGAGCCAACATTTGCTTAGCACCGATTGTACTAAAGCTGTGTTCCAGGCATGCA
>NDGM011250773.1:0-12799 GCA_002564305.1 Octomys mimax
CTTCATATTTAAGTGGATGCCCCTTGAAGATATACTTATTAGTGAAATAAACCAGACCTACATTTGTTTGACAGTAATTACAGAGGAGGAGGAAAATGAAGACCAGCTCTGAGGCCTACTGGGAGTGAAGTGTGGAAGATTTCAGGAAATAGAACATTTTTGAAAGGTGTAAGCAAGTAGAAAATCAGCTTGAAATATATTACGTTTGAAATGCTTACTAGCTATCCAAGTGAAAAATTTGATAAAAAACTTAGATTTGTGAGTCATAAATTCAGGAACACATAGGAGGCCACACACATGTGTGGGAAAGTGATAGAACCACTGGGTATTTAAAACTACTGTCTCAGTTTCCAGACTGTCCCTACTAAAACCCTACAATACCTATCCAAGGTCACTCATGAACATCGGAGCAATAGTATTACTATGTCCTAACGTGTGTGTTTATGTAATTTGGATCCAGGAAAACATCAGAAGTCTCAGGTTCCAATTTTAATCTCATTCTTTTTGTCTCAGCTACTGCTGTCTTCTCTCTGCTTTTCAAATGCATTCATTGTTAATCCAGCAATTTTTCACTTATAGCTCTAACTGGCTAGATTGTGGCGACTAACTTCAAACTGCCCAGTATCTAATCAGTTCCAGTATCAGAGAAGTGATATTTGATCCCTCTCAGGCTTCGTTTTTGAATTTGAGAAGATCCACCACAATTTTGAAACAATGTTACTATTTTGTCCAATGTTTACTAATCTGTAGAGCAACCTAACACATTAGATAAATACAGCAGAAAGCAGAAAAGTGGCATGCTCTATGCATTCATGGCGCAGGCCTTTCTCTTTTTCTTTTTTTTTTTTTTAATCTCCATCCTTTATAGCCACGTAGAGAAGGCAAAGTTTAGAGTAATATGGAAAAGGCAGATGATAAATACAGGAATGTTATATGGTTTTTATAGAAGTAAAACAGCTATGCAAGGGTCTGGGGAGATGGCTCAGTGGAATAAGCATTTCCCTGGCAAGCACAACGGCCTGAGTTCAATGCCCGGTTCCACAAAAAAAAAAAAAAGCTATACATTATGAGAAGGAGCAAAAATTCTTGTAAATGTATGCACTGTTAATTTTCATAGATCGAAAGCTAGATCACTGAAAAAGCTGAAATAGTGGAACAGATAAATAATTTTAAACCTAATGAAATGAAATCAAGGAAAGAAAAAAAAACCCAAAATAGTTGCTATATTAAGAACTGTGCTTTCTATTTGAGAAATGTATACATTAATAGAGAAATATATATGTATATATATATGAAGTCTAGAGCGACTCAATTATACTTTGCAAAAACAAAAGGCTTATCACCTACTTGCGTTTCATTTTGATGAATTGTGATAAGGGTACAGAGTGAAAATATTGTAAAAACAAGTGATGAGGAAGCTGGGTAAGACAGAGTAAAGACAAAGTTGAAGTTGATCTATAGTGAATCCAAAAAAAAAAGATTTCCTTATTTCCTCTATAATAATTTTTAGCTTTTAGAAAGATAAGTTATATGATAACACAGTATATAAATAAATAACGAGCTATTTTAGAATTGATTAGATAAGAGAAGTCTTTGATTAACAGCAAAAAATAGATGGAAGAGCAAAAGAATGAGATAGTGTTTCCAAAAACAAAATCAGTGCAAAGAATTAAAACTTGTGATATTTCCTAAGATAAAGAGAAACAACAAAGTTATGAAAACAATCAGAAGTATAATACGTCTAGATGACAGGAAATGGAGAATTAATACACAGATAATAAGGGTAATGAAATTTCAGTAAAAATGAATAGAGTAATTGTCAAATATATATATATATATGAATAGTTGTCAATAAATTGTCAGTTAAAAGTCTTTTGACATTCCCCAAACACTTGTTATAGAATCACTTTAAAATATGTTTATAGTATGAAAATGTAGAGCAATATATCTATCATAAAAATATGATAATTATAGGAAAAAATCCTAAATAAAATGAAAGAATAAATATAAGAAAAAAACTCAAATTCTCTACTTCAACAACAAATTTGAGGATAAAATATATAACATGATTACTGGGACTTTTTGACTTACATATTCTGAATTCTAATACTGTCCTTGTCAATTATAAGCAATGATACTGAGCAAATTAATAACTTCTCACTTCACTGGCTTCCTCATTTGTAAAAGAAGAGGTATGTGTTTCTTAGGATGATAAAGAGATTAAATGTAAAGTACTTAGAAAATGCCTGAAGCTTAGCTTGTACATTTAGGATACATCTTATCCACTAAGGTGTCAGACAAACACTGAAACCTGATTAGAACTACTTGCAGCCATAAAAAAAGTAGAATATGATATTTCAGCTTTTAGAAGTGAAGTTAATAGGGTAGATATACAGCTGCATTCTCTTAATTCAGTGAATAGAGAGATGTATTCTAATAGTGTTCGTGGATAGGATATCATGTCTGCACCTTGTACAATGAATAAAAATTAAGACAACAATATGCAATGTATTAATTATTGAAACTGTGCTAGTAATCAGTTTTGAAGCTCTCATTGTTATTTCTCAATAAAATTATTTTGAAAAAATAGAAATGAAGTTAAACTATGTTAACAAAAAATTACAACATTGAAAACATTGATATGTGGAGTGGAAATCCATTTCATTTAATGATTATGAGCATGTTTTGTTATTGTTATTGCTTTTTGTTTCCTGATAACCTTTTACTACATAAATAGGAGGGTTTTTGTTGTTGTGGTTGTTGTTTTGTATTTTAGGGAAAGGTCTACAGGGTGCTCAGGGTCTCACTATTAGATCAGACTCTTAGTGACCCGCCTGTTTACAGCCTCCCAAGAACTGAGATTACAGGCTGGGGCCACCACACCCAGTCTCAATTGCCATTTTAGCAAGCCCCAGGGGCAGGCCCAGCACAGCAGGCCTGGGGATCAAATCCCCAGCCCCTGTGCCTGCTTGCAGGCACTTTAATCCACTGAGCTATTTGACCAGCCCTAAAAAGGTGTTTTTGACAGTTTGAGTAGGCTGTACTTCTACATTATCCTCCTTTCCTCGCCCTCTATATTTAGGACAGGGTCTATGTGGTCTATAGGGTCTCATTATGTAGATTGGACTTGTAGTAATCCTCCTGTTTTCAGTCTCCTAAGTGCTGGGATTATGACACTGGGCGTACGCCCAGTCTCAGTTGCCATCTCCTCTCAGTGCGCCCCTCAGGTAGGGACAGAATGGCAGGCTGAGGATTGAACTCAGGTCCCTGAGCCTGCCTAACCAGGAGCTTTAGTCTGCTGAGCTATTAGTCAGCAGCCCCATCCTCCTCTTTAGAGTTAGAACAGCACTTCATTTCCACCCATAGAGAGATGTGATTCACAGAAGAAAAAGAAAATAAGAATACTATATGGGATTAAATTTTGTTATGAGTGATGAAAATAGCAAACCAATTATAGCCTAGTGAGGTAGAGAGCTGTTTCTCCCTCACAGTAGAGAAGCCCAGAGAATATCAATAAGGGATCATTCGACAGTTCTTGGTGTAAGTTAGCTGAGCTCCTTGTACCATGTTTGGTCACAGGTCCTGCCACCAAAATAAAATAGCTAGAGATTTACCTTACCTTTCATGGACCAGGAATAAGGGAGGGAACTAGAGGCACCATTTTTAGAGTCAGTTGCTAGAAATGTCATACACTATTTAAAATTATAATTTTCTATCCAAGGAGATTGATAAAAATATTTGTTACAGCCAAGTACCTATATAATTAGCTAAAAAATTAGCTTTGAATACCTCAAAGGAAGTGAGGATAGCAATCCCCCATCAATGCCATGAATTTTTCCAAACATTGGTGAGAAAAATCTACTTTCACAGGATATAATCCACTAAGACATGCACTGAAATCAAAGTTCAATGTGTTGCATGTCTTAAGAGTCCTGCGCTTCAAGGTATCCTGCAGTTCAGTTACTACAGTATTTGAAACATGCATGGGGGATAGTTTTCCTGATGCCTTGATCTGCCCTACTTCTCTATCCATTTTTATTTGTTGTTCTCAAAAACAACTATGTTAGAAACCCAACTTCTAAAGGAAAAAGCTTGTCTTTGATCAAGTTCCTCCCTGGAAAAAGAATGCCTTAATGCCATGTTCCACTCACTCAGAAATAAAACCTAGATTGGGGTGTAGTCCAGGGTGCCCCAACTGAGCTCTGTGTAGGAAATACATACAAGGTAGGTGCCTATTCTGGGAAGCTTCCCTGGGAGTCAGTGGACAATTCACAATGAACCCTCACTCTCTGTTGTCCTTTGCTGCCCTCCGGACTTTATGTAACTCACTTATTTCCTGCAGCTTATGTGTGCAGGAGGACCTGTTCTCTCTCACGAGGCTGAGACAAGTTGCTATCTAATGTACAATGTGCTTGACTCATGCATCACAACATATATCAGCAGTTTGAGAACAGTTTGTGGGAGATAGCAGGGAGAAATGAATATTTGCTAAGTGATTTGGTACAAGTGGAGGTATAACATAGCATATATCTCTTGAGCAGATATACTATGGAAAGAAATATTAAAATCTAAAGTAAACTCCTCAATCTAATGCTTTACTTCTGAATTTTATCATGAGAAAGAAATGTAGACATATGCATGAACGTGAAGATAAAAGTGCACATAATAGTCACTGAATTCATTTTCCATGATTCAGATTAAATTCTGCTTAGTCCCATTCTGATGTGCTGCATATTCAAACAGATTAGTCCTTCTATGCTCACTGAGTTATGGTAAGCATGGGAGAAATGTAAAACAAAGTTTAACTAGCTCTTGACCAGAATTCTGATTCTGAGGAGGGGGAAATGAATCTCACAGCCAATGTTCTCACAACTTCGTACACCTCATCGAGAGCAAAAAGCCATATGCTCAGGGATGTTAGGAAACTGTATAATTGGTGAATACTCAAACACTTGGGTATTCCAGCTGGGAGGTGACGTTATTGATGATTTGTTTAATGAACTCACTTTCTTGCTTGGGATTCTTTAGTAATTCTGGACAGGGGTTGAAATTTGGATATTGTTCAGAGAGAATAAAACCAAAATAAGTGACTTCACAGCTATCCAACACAGCAAATGATAAATATAAAAAATTCACAGATATATTTTTCCCCTAAAGGACAGCTCTTTATTTCAAGGGTAACACAAGATGTGGCCATCATTTCCTAAAATGTAGAAAGAAATCTTTTGTAAAATTTCTGCTCTCGTGTGATCAAATTCTAATGGTAAAGTAGATTTTTCAACTATACAGCTATTCTTAAAAAATAAAAATCTCAATAGTTTTGAAAGTTCAGTTAGAATACAGAACTTTCTTAGCCTCTCAGAATTTACAAGAGTTTGCATACCTCTAGATCAAAAATCTTTTCAAGAACTCAGAAGGAGGTGAGATTGCATTCTGTTCGCAGCAGGCATTAGGCTTATTCTAATCCTGCTTGCTGACGACAATAAGCCTAAATTAAAATAAAAGGCTTTATTATACAAAGCAATAGCAGTATCAAGAGTATGCATATTTTTTCTTCTTGTCATAATTTGTCTGAGACTCTTTCTATGAAACAATACAATTTTATATTATACATATATTTCCATTAACATGTACATCTGTATTAAGTAAAAATTGGTAAGTGGGCTGGGGAGGTAGCTTGGTGGTCTAAGCACCAGCCTCAGCAGCACAAGGACCCTAGTTCCATCCCCAATACCATGTGTCATTCTGGCCACAAAACAACAGGTGGGCTGTGTTGGCCACTGAAACTGGGAGTAGTGGTACATGCCTATAATCCCAGAGCTGGGCAAGCTGAGACTGGAGTATCACTATGAGTCTGAGCTGCATAACAAAGACTTTCTGCCAGATAAAAATTTTTATAAAAGAAAGTTACAACATAATTGAAGTGTTTGGAATTATTTCTTTATATTTTTTGCAAAATAAATCTGAATCTAACATATTTGAAATGCTGATGTATGATCAAGCAGTTGTGATAGGAAACACAGACACAAATACTGAACTACATGAAAACAGAAAATAGAGAAACACTATTCTGTTGAACGCATGCAGTAAAGTGTAAGTATATTAAATTAGCCTTATTTCTTTAATAAGTGTTCAATAAGGATAAAGAAACAGTAAATGGAAGGAAAACCTAGGGACTGGACATATATAAATATCTATCAAAATTCTGGAAATAGTTTGATGAGATAAGTAGAAATCTGAAGCCTGATTAATAGATGAATACTTCTTAATATTTATTTATTTATTTATTTATTTATGGTGGAACAGGGATTAAACTCAGGCCCTTGCACTTGCCAGGCTGAGCTAGCTCCCCAGCCCCCAACATTTTTGTTTTTTAAATTTATTTTATTATTATTATTATTATTATTATTATTTTCATTTGTGTATTTGATACAGGGTCTCACTATACAGATTGGACTCATGGTGATCCGCTTGTTTTCAGCCTCCCAGTGCTGGTGTTACAGGTGTGCACCTTGACATCTGGGCTCTGTCACCAGCTCATCGTGCCCCAGAGGTGGGGCAGGTGCAGCATGTGGGCCTGGGGCTCGAGCTCTAGTCCCTGTACTTGACAAAGCAGGTGCTTTGTCTGCTGAGCTATCTCACTGGTCCTTATTAACATTTTTATACTGTTAGTGTCTCACATCAGAGAAACTTTGTGATTTTTGAGCATATGTATGTGATATTTTTCACTTAAGAATGTGGCGTCAGGGTACATTACCCAGAAATGCCTAAATTTATCTTTCTTTATGGCAGACTAATGTTCTATTAATTAAAAATAGATCTTTTATCCATGTTATTACTTGATAGACATTTGAACTGCTTTCAAGGTTTAGCTCTATGGACTGTGCTTCCATAAATGTGAGTATGCATATATACTGCTGCAGTATAACATTTTAATTGTATCAGGAAGATAAAAGAAGAGGAATAATGCTCATACATATATATGTATATGTATGGTTATACATCTATTATATAATGTATCAATTAAATTAATTAATGAAAAAATAGAAAAATTGATGTGCAAATCTACTGATCTGGTTTGAAAATTGAGATTATTCTGTTTTAGAAAAATTTTGCTGAGTTTGTGGAGGCTGCTTCTACTGGGTTTGGGAATCATCTTTCCTAAAAATAATAACTATCAGAATCTAGGGAACAGTGTTCCCAGTTTCATCAAGGTTATCTCATACATCATCAACTAAACATACAGGAAACAATATTTCCAAATGAATTCCCTTCAACAACAGACCCTCTTTGCTTTGTAGAGTTCAACTAGTTTTAATACAGACAGATGATGAGAGCTTTCATTTGCTATTCAGCAAGCTCAGTCATGCCTCTGAAGGACATAAGATTCTCCTCCAGTGCTCAGAAATATAGCTTCAGATTTATGCTGATCATGAACTAGGAATTATTAACCCTGATTTTTCTCCTCTCTACTGTATAGAAAGCTCATGAAACATACCAGTCAATACCATTTTATCTCTTAGTTTTCCAAACATATTCTAAAGGATCGTGTACATAGTCACCCATAGTCCTTGCTTCTTAGGAGTAGTTGATTAGAGCTATCCTCTGCAGATGCGCATACTTCTATCTCTTTTCCATGCTATAGACTATCAGTGTGTTCTTAATAGCTAGTTATAGAGCTGTTAAGAGTGCTTAAATCTAAAGGCATTAGGGAATCATTGTGAGAAATCCAAGAACAAATCCATCAATCTCATTCTCAAGGTTTTGATCTCTAGAGCCACTCAAGTTTTGTACTGCATTACTCACAGTTGGAAACTGAGCTAGAACAAAAAACATATCCATGAACATAACAATGATATACCTATGCAATTCTTTGTTATGAAGAATTGAAAAAACACACTTATGGAGACAAGGAAACACCAAATGTCCCATCTGAAAGCTTGAGACCCTGGAGAGTCAAGGGTATAATTTCAACCTGAAGCTGAGGTCCTGAGAACTAGGAGTGACAAAGGTATAAGTTCCAGTCAAGCACAGGAGAATATTCTGTGAAACTCAAGCAGAATGACAAGGGGACTAATTCTCTGTTCTTCCAACATTCCATTGACAGAGGTTCTCAGTGGATGGTATGGTGGCTGCCCAGGTTACGGAAGGAAATTTGCTTTGCCTGGTCACCCAAATCAGACATGACAGTAGAAAAAAGTTTAATTGCATATCCATCTATCGCATGTCTATCTAACTGTTTTTATCCAGTCAAATCGATGTGTGAAATTAAGAGGCATAAATACTGAAATAATTAAGTGTGCAATATTTTTTCCCAAAATCACAGTGATTTTGTAGAAGATTTAGGTTGATGATTATTGTAAGTGAAGGCACAGTTGCAGTATACTACTCATACTTTAATAATTAGAAATATAGTTGCTTCTTATATAAGAAATATTTTTGCTTTATTGCCTGCAAACACACAGGTTACCTCTTAGTACTCTTAGCCCAGGTTGGCTTGGCGGGTTCTTAGCTCACACTTTCACAAGGTTGGTAGAATCGTGCATGACGCGTGTTGGGATCTTGGAGCTCCTGAAGAATTGTTTCCAAGCAGAAATTAGTTTTTGTTAGTTATGGGACTGAAATCCTAATTTTGTTGTTGAATTTTTCTATAAGTTATTCTTTCTTGGCTCTCTGAGGCTGCTGTCAGGTCTTTTGAGTAAGCAAAAGGAATAATTGAATAACCCTCTTGCATTAAATTTCTCTGATATTCTTTTCTGCTATAAGAAAGAGAAAATGCATTACATCCAAATGAACCATGCCTAGATTAGATCCGTATGGATAATTTACAATTTTCAAATATAATCACAAGATCATCAGTTAGAAATGAAGGTTATGGCAATGTAATAAAATTTTGTCTATTAAAATCACTAATATAATAAATAAGTGGCTGTAACCCCTACGTTAATGGGAAATTATCCATTTTTATAATACAAACAAACCTTTTATAAATAAGTTTTAAATGGGACAAAAGGGGGTCTACCTCTTATACAGTTATTTATACCAACTCTTGTGCAAAAGAATTAAAAAATTAATTTGAGAGAAGGTAGTTTGGAAATCACTGTGCACTTGATTTACCCTTTGAAAACTTCACAAAATATCTTCCATAGATCTAGATGATACCAGCAGGTAATCAAATGGAAATTAAAATGTTTGTAGAGTGGTAGTAACAATTGTCAGAGAGCTAAGAGTTTTAAATATTTGTTAGAACACACACACACACACACACACACACACACGTACATGCTTGCACATGACAGCATGCATAGCCACTAAAATGTTTGTAACTTGGAATTTTATAACTAGTGTTTTCTGGCATTTGTGCTAAACAGAAATGCATACCATTCATTCTAAAATGACATGTAACAGCCAGTCAACTTAAGTTAAAAGAATAATATTTTCTAGTTTCTTTTGAAATAATGTTTTCTGTAAGAACTGAAAATAGATACAGTCAAAGGAAATTAGTGAATATAAATTTTATTTAACAATTTGGGAAGCTTTTCACAATATATTAAATTCTGTGTGTGTGACTTTTGCTCGTGTATCATTTCATCAATGACGTCATGTATTCTTGCAATAAATTGAGTGAGTGAATTTCTAGAAGCACATCAAGAGTACTGTATGTACCACAACTTAAAAGGGGAAGAAAATTTAAACATAATGAAATTTCAGTCTAATATGTCACTAAGGAAGCAACACAGTGAATTCTCTGGGTTCAATTCAACATGACACATATCAAACAGAACCAAAACAACCAAACAAAAAAAGCAAAAATAAATATATAAGCACATAAAAGTAAGATAAAAATTCATATATTCACCATATTTACTACTGTGATACAAGAGATACATAGTATAGATTTTAAAATGGGACAAAAATATGTAATGAAATGTTATACACGTGGTAAATGCCATCAAACAAGAGATACTCACAGTTTGAAACAATAGAAACTCCATGATCTAAAGTAATAGCAGTTATCAAAACGATATGCATGTAGAAATGCAAAGAGGAGGGGCTGGGGAGATGGCTCATGGAAAAAGCGCTTCCCTGGCAAATGCAAGGGCCTGAATTCAGTCCCTGGTTCCATCAAAAGAAAAAAAAGAAAAGAAAAATGCAAAGAGAGAACATGCACAGTGAATGAATGAACAAAAGCTTTGTTTTTATGGCTCTCATTGTAAGTGTTGGGTGTGTGTGTGTGTGTGTGTGTGTGTGTGTGTGTGTGTGTATGGAAGAAAAATAGATGATATGTAATGAGATACAAGAAGGCCGAAGAAATAACCATTGAGTCATGGGAGCAACACTGGAGGATGAATCCATTGAAGAATTCACTGCTGCGTACACTCTTAGGAGGTGAAGCTTGTTTGGAAGGGGTGGGTTCCAGTGTCTATAACCAGCAATAGGTATCCCTGACTCCTGGCCCTTTTCTGTATGTCTGATTCTTCCTTTTTTCTTTCTAAAACTGTCTGACATGAGGTGAGCAGGTTTAATATTCCATGCTCCTTTGCCATGGAGTTACTCCTTGAACTGACACCTCCAAAACTGTGGGTCACAAAAAATCCTTTTTTCTAAAAAAAGACTCAAGGTCACCCTTGAGGCGGAATAGTATATACCTTTGTGTGTAAATACCACATTTTCTTTATCCAGTCATCTACTGATGGGCATGTAAGTCATTAACAAGACAGCTATTGTAAATTATGCTGTTATGCATCGGGGTGCACACATGTCATTGTCTTTAATCCTCCAGGGGAGGTAACATTTAGAAGAAAACTGATGTCCCTGGAGATAGATCATAATGTTAAAAGAAATACATCAGACACATAAGTTTAAATATTGACTGGTTTCTCTTACTTGAAAAACCCAAAATATAAATAAAAATACAAGAAAGATAATGGGAAATTGGGAGATTGATCCAGAGATGGAGTGAAGGCAGGACCAGGGGAGGAAGCGGATGACAAAAGACTGCTCTGTGCATGTTCCAGGTTCCCTTAAGATGTAGTAATACTTATGTGTTGAAAAGATAAAAGCTGAAGACAGTCATTCCTTCTTTGAACTGTGCCCATCAGACACTGCATCCTGCCCTGCCTGTGCGGTTTCCAGTAGCTATACAAACATGGGACTAGCTTCCCAAGAGCTAGGAAAGGTGGTGGAGGAAACACACTGCTTCATTTTGGTAAAATAATAAAACAGATATATTGAGGAAGCCAGGGGAGAAAGTGACCTGCCTTATGGCTCCTTGAAATCCATGTCTTAAAAATTTGGATTAATGACTTAAAGCACACATCTCATAGTTGTTTGATTTTGTTTCCATACTAGCAGTAGTAGTATGCAATATAAGTACAAGAGAGGCCAAGGTCTTTTAAAGAATTTTTTTTTTTTTTTTGGTGGAACCTGGGATCGAACTTAGGCACTTGTGCTTGCCAAGGAAGCGTTTATTCCACTGTGCCATCTCCCCGGCCACGCAAAGTCTTTCTATATCCAAAAATAACTAAAGAATAACACTGGGTTCTTTTTCTCTGAGTAAGTTTCTTAAATACTGTTAATCAACAATAGATAATTCTATTCTTTACATTTTCCTAGTTTTAAAATAAACAATCTTATTAAGAACATTGCATTAAAATCTTTTAAAAAATAATCACTTCATTAAGAATATTCAGGTATTCATGAAGTACTGAAATATGGATAACGACTTGAGTATGCCACTACAATGATCATCTGTCCCCAATTAATACTGATATATTGTAGTGGGGAGATCTTCTAATGATCACATTACTGGGAAATTATTGCTACTCATATAATTTGTCCTTATAATCACGTATTTATCAAAGACACAAATGACAAGTCCCCCAGGAGGCTTATTAAAATCTTTATTCTCTTGATTTTTTAATTGGTAAAGAATATAGTTTTTCCATTTTTCCCCCCAAATGACCAACTGGGTTTTCATCAACAGAAGTATCACTTAAAATTATACAATTGTCATGTACATAAATCTCCATATTTAAATTGCATACAAGAATACACAGAAATAAAGAATCACTCTACAATGCTTCCTTTTCTGCAAAGCCATAATAAAATCAGATAAGTATTATTTAGTAAGCATCTGTAGATGCAAGATGATGCGGTATCCTCTGTATCTATGTGACAAGAAAATTGTAACTTAAGGGCTGGCCAAATAGCTCAGCGGATTAAATCACCTGCAAGCAGGAGCAGGGCCTGCTATGCTGGCCCTGTGTCCGGAGCACACTGAGAGGATGATTGAGACTTCACATGGTGGCATGTGCCTGTCATCCCAGCATTTGGGAGGCTGCAAACGGGCAGATCACTACAAGTCCAATCTACATACATATTAAGACCCTGACACCCTGTAGACCCTTCCCTGAACTACAGAAAAAGAAAATTGTAAGTTAAAGATATATAATACTAGAAAAATATTTCATATATCTCTTGTTTCGAAATAATTATTAATTATAAATAATTTTAAATTATTAATTTCTGATAACATATTTCTAATTCTATGAATTACCTTTTATCTTCTTTCCCAATCCATCTCTTTCCTCTCTGTGTACCTCAGTCTCTCTTTCTCTCTGTCTCTATCTCTGTGTCTCTGTCTCTGTCTTTGTCTCTGTCTCTGTCTCTTTCTGTCTGTCTCTGTCTCTGTCTGTCTCTCTGTCTCTGTCTCTCTCTGTCTGTCTCTCTGTCTCTATCTCTCTGTCTCTCTCTCTCTCTCTGTCTCTCTCTCTCTCTCTCTCTCTCTCTCTCTCTC
>NDGM011250774.1:0-11277 GCA_002564305.1 Octomys mimax
TTTTTTTTTTTTCCTCTTCCTTCTTGCCGGCTGGAGAATGAACACAGGGCTGCTCTTTTGCTGAGCTCCTCTGAACCCAGCCCTTCTAATTGGGAGACAAGATATATCTCCCTAAGTAGCAGCCTGAGGCTGCCCTTAGACTGGATTCCTCCTACTTCAGCCTCCCTGGAGCTGGGATTACAGGTCTACAGCTCCAGGCTTGCTTGTACGCTTTCACCTTTCCCTGTCCTCCCCTCCTCCCCTCCTCCCCTCCTCCTTTTCCTTCTCCCCATCCTCCTTCCCTTCCTCTTAATCATCTTCCCCCTCCCCCTTCCCTTCCTCTCCTTCCTTATCTGCTTCCCCCTCTCCTCCCCCTCTCCCTCTTCCTCCTCTTTCTCCTTCTTGCTTTTGTCATACTGAAGATTGTACTCAGAGCCTTTACATTGAGCTCCATCCCCAAATTTTCATTTCGAGGTAAGGTTTTGATAAATTTCCAAGGCTAACTTTGAACTTGTGGTCTTCACAAGTTCTGCCCCAGCATCCCAGAGTTTAAGGAATAAAGACACCTCACAGAACTTCAGATGCTACCCTTTTTAATGCCAATACCTACAGCCTATTTACTTTCCAAATTTTTCAACTGATACCTTTTATTTTTAATGGGCTGACCAATCTGCAACCACAGTGCATGTGTATGCAGAGAGAAATCTTTCGCAGGGAGCACAGAGATCCCACGAGTAGCTCCCTGACTGGCAGTTGAAGGGCTTTGTTTCCCAAATCAGCACTCTGATGTCGAAGTATAGCTTTGGAGTGCTAAGCAGACGTGCAGAGGAGTCAGGAGCTGGGGGCAGAGGGGCGCTTCTTCCAGCTCCTCCAAACCTGGGAGACAGAGGACTCTTGCTCTCTACTGGTGAGAAGAGACTAACTTTGAATCAAATGTTTAAAATGAGAAGCCTCAAGTTGATCATTCTGGAGATGTTGAATTTCTCTGGAGATGTCTCTCAAGGCAAAATAATTCCATCAGTAGTTGTTTTTATTATCATCATGTACTGTGGTTAATGATTTGCATAAGCCCAGTCTGACTCTGCTCCACCAGGCTGGTCTGTTCTGTGCTGTTCTGCACGGTCACTGGTGGGGACGAGTATGAAGGTGCTCTGAGAAGCTTTGCCTTTTCTGGCGAGTTCCCCAAGGCGTAGATCCCTTGTCTGGAGATGGGGAAGGGATTCATAGTAAGTGAACATCTGTGAGGCACTGGCCACCCTGAGGCCTGTAGTAGAGGATGAAACCCTGACATCTCAAACGACAAGGACACCTAGCTCCAGCCCCAGTGGGCTAGCTAGACCAGCAGCAGGCATCTCCTCCTGAGTGGAGACCTTCCTGGAGATAACACAGTTCTCCTAAGTTAACATAGCATGTTGCTTGGAGATGCCCTTCACTGGGCTTCCAGGGCCTCCTCGTTCTCACTTTTCTCAGTGTCACCCCCTTTGTTTGAAAACGAAATAAATATGGCTGCTCAGAGAAGTGCTTTGTCTCAGCCCCCAGAGAATCTGGAATTCTGCTAGGGGGCTTTGATCTTGCTGTAATCCTAAAATCACACCACTTGACTCTTATTTAGGGCTTCCATGTACCTTCATTTGAGAGCTGTGGGCCTGATCAGCCTGTGGCGCATCTCCATGGAGCAAGTGCTGCGTGCTGCTGTGAAGAGACATGACTCTTGTTGCACTCTTAACTGCCATGGTAATAAGTCATTCTGATTAAAAAAAAAAACAACAACTGTTGTCCAAAGATACTTAAATACTTCATAATAGTTACTTTTGCTGAGAGTTTTCATCATAATTTGGGGGAGAGGCAGAAACAGGACCCGACTAAACACCTAGAATTGGGTAGCATCGCACTGGGACACATGGAGGTATCTGAAGAGTGCATACTCTTGTGTGTGATGTTTTATCATAGCTACACAACTTCCTGTGTTAACAAAGCCCATGTCCTCCTTTCTGCACAGCAAGCTTCAGTTTTAGTCATGAGCTATATTAGAGGTGTATCACAACAACCATTTAGAAAAATCTTTGGGTACGCAGCCAAATCCTGGAACCAAAACTAGCCTTGCAACCCTCTCCCATCTCTCCACTGAATCTCACTACTCCTATCAGGCAGCGTAGGAGGCACAACATCACTAAAGGATTAATGCTGAGTAAGTAAATGTAGAAGTCAATACCCAAACTATTTTTTCATACCTGTCAAGTTATCTGTTGGCAATGAGATGATTAATAGCTAGGTAATCATGTATAATTCATGACTAAATATTTAGGACCTGCTACTTTACAGATGGACTCTCCTGCTAGCTCTCAAAAGCCCACCCTCTCAAGGTTTTCCGTGAAATTAGCTCTTTGCTTGCTTAACAAGTTGACTATCTACGTGACGGCATTAAGAAATGGACATAATTGCTCCAGATTATGAAGGTAAGAGATGGATTCCTAAAGAGCCCTAGAGGTCAAGTCTTCAGTAGCTAACTTTACAACATAACCTGAGTCCTACATAAATTCTTTCTATGAAATTCTGTACTCTCCAATGTATTCTTTTCTCTCTTGCTGTTTTGGGTTGCAAACTAATTCAGACACATTGCCTGTTCACCTGCCGTGATGTAATTAGAGGAAAATTGTAAAAGAAGTGTAAAGGTGAAGAATAATCTCAGTTGGATTTGAAAAAATCCATAAAGAATTTCTGCATGAAGCTAAATTTCCCCATCCTTTATCACTACAGGATTATTTACTTTTTTATTAGGTTTTAAAATTTGTTGTTTATTATAGGGCTGTACTGAAAAAAATTTTTTCCTCTGGATTCTTTTGTTTAATTATCATTTTATTATATCTTCCATTAAAATGAAGTTATTTTGGTGAGCAGGGTTCTGTTACACAATTTTCTCAGGAAACCAGCACATCTCTCAGATTAGATTCTATGACAGATGCCATGGTGTAACTTAGAGGTATAACACATTCATAGCATGCACAAGACTCTCGGTGCAATCCTCAGAAGATAAAATAAAATATTGGGGCCAGGGATATGGCTCATTGGAATAAGCACTTCCCAGGCAAGTGCAAGGGTCTGAGTTCAATCTCCAGTTCCACCAAAATAATAATAATAGTAATAATAATAATAACAACAACAACAACAATAATATTATCCCACAAATATCTAGATGGAGCCCAGAAATACAGACAGAACTAGAATATCTGTCAGCTTCATGATGTCATAAGCCAGCAGTGACAACCCTATGGCATGTGAGCTGTTTTTTACTGAAAGCTCTAAAAAGTCACCTACCATTGTGCTGAATGAGCAAGATTTTGTGTCACACATTCAGGTGCTGTCCTCACACTTCCTGTGGCTTCTTGATCCAAAAAACACGTACATCTGCTCTGAATTGAGCTACACAGTAAAAATAATGGTGAACTGCTAATACTTAAAATTCATTATGAATGACTCATAGCAAAATATATGTGTGTTATTTACTGGTAACAATAAAACAAATAACAATATACATCAGCAGTGTGATAATGGAGCTAGAAGCTGATAGTAGTGATTTGTTCAATGGGGAACTTCTGAAGAACGCAGGAGGAATAACCCTGAATCTGAGAAGAAAGCATTTAGTCAACCTGAGCTTTGAGAACAGACCACACAGCAGGATGGTGTCTCCCCTGGAGATGCCCCAGGGCCTTCTTTGGCACTCTGGGAGCAAGACTTGCAAATCAGCGGTGGGGAACAGGCTGCCGACCCAATCTTTGTCACAGCCCTGAGTTCGAGGGCGCTGCCCTGCAAGGTGAATTTGGCTTCCTCTGAGAACCGCAGGATGGTTCCCATGGATTAGCCTTCCAGATGTGTGTCAGGCACAGTTATGGAGAAGAAAAGCAGAGCTTGCTCTGTTGAAATTATGGGAGAGATGACAGACAGTGCGACAAAAGTGTAAGCCAATTGACCTCCATGCAATTTGGGGTTCACCTCCAACATCGTGACCGCCCGATCTTCATGTGTTCCAAGTTTGTGGCCCCCTCTCCCAACCCTAAGAACACGGTCCTCACCACAGCGCCAGGAGAAAATCAACACGAGGAGGGGAAAAAGTCCAGCACAGGCTTCTTGCCTACGATGTGGTGGCCCCAAGAGGTTTCCAACTTCCTTTAGTAAGTTATGTTTCTGACATGGTATTTCTCTATTTAAGATTTGGTGCCATAGTCCTTTAAAAATGTATGCACACATCCTTCAATCATGCATCAATGAAATTTTCTTGTTATGTTTCATTTTCTAACCTGTGAAGATGTGAGAATGTTAAGAAGCATGATCTGTAGAAGTGCCTTGATTAGACCTCTATTGATATGCCCCAAGCTCACTCTAAGCACAGGTGTTTGCCATTTGGCTTAGAAATTTTGCATCCCGGGGTCAGTGCCCCCTCAGTCTTTTCCTATTATTTCCATGTGACAAGCTTTTTCTTCCATCTCATTGAAGCTGAATAATTTAACTGAACTGATAAGGAGTTCACGGATATGTAGCCATTAATTTGCACTTTCTCTTCTGTTAAAATTTTATTCAGAATTTTTATTAGGTGAACATCTGCTATGAATTGAACTAAACAGTAAAAATAATGGTGAACTGCTAATACTTAAAATTCATTATGAATAACTCATAGCAAAATATATGTGTGTTATTTACTGGCAATAATAAAACAAATGACAAACATTTGGGGAAGGTGTCTTGCTTAACCAAGCTTTTTGCATCTAGACCCTGTCTTCTAGGCAAAATCCCCTCTTTCTGCATGTACAATATTAAGACAATGTCTGTTTTTGATCTGTTGAGGCTCTCCAATGAGCAAAACTCTATCCTAAGAATTAGTCTTTTAAAATGAATTTCTTCAAGTAGTCACAGGGGCTGGGGGTTCGATTCCCAGGCCTGCTATGCCAGCCCTGCTGCCGAGGTACACAGAGACAGCAATTGAGACTGGGTGTGGTGGCGCACATCTATAATCCCAGCTCTTGGGAGGCTCTAAACAGACAGATCACTACGAGCCCAATCTAGTAGTGAGACCCTGAACACCCTGTAGGCCGTGCCCTAAAATACAAAAAAAAAAAAAAAGAAAGAAAGAAAGAAAAAAAAAATTCTGATTAAAGCTATCTATATGTTTGTCTTGTAAGTAGAATGGTAGTCTGGACAAATGTTTTGTTTTGCTTCCTGCCTCTTGCAAAATGTTTTAGTTCAAGTACAGAGTCCACAATGTTCTAAGCCCCTTGCCTCTCTGTTTAGCTGGGCAACTTACATCATTATTTTTTATGAAGCCAAGTTAAGTAAATTTGCTTTCTTTGTAAGTGTGATTGGTGATATGGCTCATCCTTGTCTTATAATTGCAATTAGATACTTGGGACTTCTGTCGCTGTAAATTTACCTATATTTTCCCTAAATTTGACTAAAGGAATATTTTTCATCTAAGAAATTCTTTCAGCCTGGGGAGATAGCTTAGTAGAGCGAGTGCTTGCCTGGCAAGTGCAAGGTCCTGAGCGCAAAAAAAAAAAGAGAGAGAGAGAGAGAGAGAAAGAAATTTTCTAGGGCTGGCCAGATAGCTCAGCAGATTAAAGCACCTGCTTAGGCAGTCACAGGGGCCAAGGTTTCAATCCCTGGCCTGCTGTGCCGGCCACACCCCCGGGGCCTGAATGAGACTGGGTGTGGTGGTGTGCATCTGTAATCCCAGCACTTGGGAGGCTGAAAACAGAAGGATCACTATGAGTGTGATCTGTGTAGTGAGGACCTGTATACCCTGTACTAAATACATTTTTTAAAAAAAGAAATTCTTTCTGTAACTGGGCTACTTTGATAGTACTGAGCAGACCTAATCTGATCGGAAATATTAATGGCCTGCAGCATAAGCTTTAAAGGGCCTTCATAGAGTACTAGAGAATAGTGCTCAACATCAGAGGGGATGAAGAAAAGGTAGCTCAATTCTCAGTAAGAGATAGATACTAGAGCTGTGACAGATTTCTTCACAAATCCTAGTAATTTTATAAACAGAAGTTGTGATTTTTTATTGCTTTTATTTATTTTTGGTGCTGGGGGTAGGCAGAAGGTGGGTCCCATTGCATTCCAGGCAGCGCTCACCGCTGAGCCACACCAGAGACCGGAGCTGCATTTGAGTGCTGAGGAACCCCAATGCTTTTCACAAGAGTCAGTGAAGAACACAAAGTGCTTTACGGTTTTGTGGATTGGTACCGTTCCATTCATACAGTTGGCCAGACACAGTTATGCATGCACACTCCTCCCCCACAACATACACAGAAGTACACATATGTGCACTACTCCAAAATGTACATATTCTAGAGATCAGAAGAAATACAATACAGAACAATATTTTCCAAAAATGTTAAATACATTTTGGAACAACATTTGGCACTTAAAGACAGTAAATATTCATTATGGGGTAACTTAATAAATGTGTGACTCAATTAAGATAGTAACAAACAATGAGTAATCCGAGACTCTGAAGATGGCTACAGTTGGAGCTGGGATATAGCTCCGTGGCATAAGCACCTGCCTGGCAAGTGCAAGGTCCCAAGTTCGATCCCTGGTACTGAAAAAAATAAAGCTAAAGTAAGTAAAATCTACACTTTGAATCATTCTTGTTTAATGTTTCTTTCACATAACCCTCTAGAATCTGTTCTATCTTACATAATTCAATTTTGCCCTGGATCAAACACAGAGATTAGATCAAGTGTTTAAGATGTGCTTTGCACGCAAGATTTATCTATTTGGCATTTTTCATGTTGTTTTCTTCTACTCCGCCTAACATTCTTTCCTGAGCCATGTTTATATCGTACCTTAAATCCTACAGGCTTGGGCCTCATAAAACTATTTTTGAAGTTTTGGATCCACTTGAGTTCCTTTTTTCCCCTTCAGTGCTGTAAAAGGGAGAGAAATACTTTCTAATTAGGAAAAACCAATATTTTCCCACATATAACAGTTCATTATTGTACATTACCACAGGGAGCTACATCACGAATATTACATTTCTAAGATAATTTCCTCCTCTTCTTTGTTCCTAAATGAGAAGCGGTTCATTTCCCTGAAAGCCAGAAAGAATCTCTGCTAAATATTTTTCAATTCTGAAATATGACTTTGGCAGAAGAAACTTCACTTTTGTAAATGGATCCCACTGCTACTCCCTTCTGTCTGCTGATAGCTCCACAAAAGTGGCTTTGAGCATCTGTCTAGAACACAGTCTCCTCATAGCATGGCTGAGGTTGTGTTTCTTGCAGCTTTTTGCACCCAAGAACATGCTTATTGTGCAGTATCTCACGGCATCATGAAAGGTCATGAAGCATTCAGCGTACAGGGAGGCCCTGGAGCCAGCATGAGGACGCCCTCCACCTCGGCTGTATTAGCTCTCTGCTGTGTGTTCTAGGAAACACTCTTAGCTGTACTGGGACAGAGTCCTCAGCTAAAAGGGACAGGAAAAACAACCATAGCTTCCAGGTCTTACTGTGTAAAGGAAGAAGCAAAAAATGCCATGAGAAATGTTTAGTTTAGCATGCAGAACAACTAGTAATGATGAACTACTTGTCATTTTGATTATTAAGTAGGTTCAAGTTCCTGTTATTATCCTAAAACCTCGGTTGTAATTCTTTAGTGCGTTACTCTAGAGTTCTGAGTGTTTCATCCCGGTTGCTGAGCTGCTTTCCTTATTGCTAGCCACAGAGCTAGCTAGTACAGGATTCAGAGAACCTGCTGCACATGACATGAAGATCCTGCCCTGTGCTGCTCTCAGACTTGAACCTTTCTGATTCCACATGGGCACCTGTGAGCAGAATGTCTGTCCAGTGCCCTCTCCAAGGCCAATGGAGTAGTGCACGTGTGCCCTAAGCCACATCCCTTGGCCAGCTTTCTGTTGCCGGGACACAGCTCAGGATATGCTCTGCCTGAAAAAGCAAAGGTTTATTTTGGCTCCTGGTTTCAGGTGTTTCCGTCCAGGAAAATTTGGCTCCAAGATGGAAACATTGCAGTGGAAGCCGCAGCAGAGGAAGGTGTCTCAGCTCAATGCGCCTGGGAAACAGGGGCAGAGAAGCGACCCAAGACAAAGCCGGCCAGGGACCAGAAGCCACACTCAGTGACTGCCTAGAGACACCAGAGTCACTTTGCTGATCTCCAGGCATCCCTCAGCCCCAGCGAGTGACAGCCCAAATGAACCACACGCAAGCCTTTGAGAGAGCTTCGGAGCCCTTTACCTGATGC
This sequence comes from Octomys mimax, assembly GCA_002564305.1. Classification (NCBI taxonomy): domain Eukaryota; kingdom Metazoa; phylum Chordata; class Mammalia; order Rodentia; family Octodontidae; genus Octomys; species Octomys mimax. The sequence goes on from NDGM011250774.1 coordinate 8,236, forward strand.
TCGTGCATCATCGCCGGCACGTCTGCAGCCATGGAGCTGGTGGGTCAGGGAGGAAGAAGTGCCAGGGTCCAGGGGACAAGAGAAAGGAAAGCATGGCTGCAAGTGGGAAGGCACATGTGACGGGAAGAGAGAGGCCTAAGACCCAACCTTTTGAGAGTCCTGAGTCCTTGAGGTGACCTGGCTGCAGAGCTGGCAGGAACAATGGGAAAGCGCCATGCTTGGGAGCTCGGGGAGCAGCAGTGACACACAGCCTGAGTGATACGCTTCCTGAAGAAAGAGATTCAGAAGCCGTTTGAAAGGTCGACCGTGTTTCTACCCGAACAGGTTATTCCTTTTGTAGCACTAACCACAGAAAGTCTCTGGGTAGTGAACTTCCTTAGCATTCCTAAAAGACAGTGTCAAAAATTCATATTTCTAAAATAAGGCTTGAAAAAAAATAAGGCTTGAAACTGAAAGAAAAGCATATTAAATGATTTTTTGTACCAGGTATTGAAATTAAGACTTGTGCTTGTCAGTCTCTCCCCAGCCCCTACATCAAATCTTAGATGAGAATCAAATATTGTAAATAACTCGGTCAGAATGGTGGCTCCGAGGCAGTCCTGGTTCCATAGTGAGAGACAGTTTCAAACTAACAAACAATAAACAGCTCTCACTAACTTACCTGGAGTGGGCGGGTGATACCGGGGATCAGGTTCAGGAACTTGGCAAGGAATGTATCACCTCCCCTTCAAAAAAAATTAAGGCATGATCTGGCTAAGTGACTCAGGATAACAAAGGAATTTCTGAGTTTCTTCCCAGGGACTGAGACATAATCCAAAGTTGGTAAGCAATGAACAGCAACAACAAATACCAAACAGACCATAGTGTAAAGTTTACCTAAGAAATGATAGGAATTGAACATTCAATAGAGCCACAGACGTCTGGTGCAGGTTTGCTAAGATCTGAACCTGAAATTAATGCTAAGTATGATTCTGGCAGAGAATGCCTAGGACATTGCTAGCTTAAACATAGCTGTCCCACCTACAATTTACAGAAATTTTCAAGAAATGTAAAAATAGATCTAGCGCAATTGCTGTCGGTGATAAGATCTTGCCAGAGGTGAATGCAAACTGATAAAGGAGTTTTATGGGCTATGCTGACACCCTCTAGGGTGCTCTCAGAGTGATTTCCAAAGTGATGGAGAATTCTTGGTCAATTTTCTTAAAATATTATACACGTATGCCTGTGTGCAAATGCAATTTTATCATAGCCATTTTTTTCTGGAAAATTCAATACTTCTTCAATCATTTTGAAAGAAATAAACCTTTCCAATCATTTCTCTAAAAACAATTTGCAGTTTTTTAAACAAGGGTGCTGTGAGAGGGGAGATGGTGCCAACTTGGTCCTGTCATCCAAGCAAGAAGGAGCACTCAGCATCCCGCGGAACTTGCAACAGATGTGCCCCACTGGCACTGCGACCACTCACTCCTGGGAATCACTCATTTCTGGTCCATTCTGCTGAATGTCTAGGATGCCTCCTAATCATGTTGACAATAAAACTGCTGCTGCACATTTGCTGAAGGCCCTCAGCTCCCGGGAGCACCCCCAAACCATCTGTCACCACACGGCCACTGTCGCCCAAAGACCCTTATGGCAAGGGCCTCGTCCCCCCATGACACTATTGTCCGTTGCTTGAGACTTCAGGAGGCAGAGCTCCTGGGAAGTCCTGAGGGACTGGGGACTGTTGCCAGAAGGAACTTCAGGAGCCAGGCACCCTCCTTTTATTTCTCCAGCTCTCCCTCTCTCCTTTCTGCATAGAGATATAACAGCTCGCCGGAACACCCATTTCTGCCATTTGGTGCCACCCAGCAGAGGTCAAGATTAGTGGACACTACGTGACCTCAGACCTTGATGCCCCCTCACGAGCCCAGACAAAGCTCTTTCACCCTCACAGGGAGCCTACGTCAGGTATTTATTATGGTGATCAAAGCTTTCACCCTGAGCCTCACAACTGCCTCGTAAGCTTATCTGTTATCACTTTTGTGGATAGGTAATTGAGGCCAAAAGAAAGTTATCAAATGATCTACAATTATTAAGTCTCAAAGGTGGAGTGTACCCAACACAGAAATTCACCATTCAGCCTCACATTTTTTCACTGTAGAAGGTTGCCATACAAATCTGTGCTCTTGTTTGTTCTTTTCTTTCAACAAATGTTGAAATAACACTGCTGCACTCTCTCCTTCCTGACAGTTAAGCATGCCTGGCATCACCTACTCTGGGTATTTTAGCGGTAGAAATGCTGTTCCTTGATTGTCTTTGTAAGGTAAACCATAGCTAATTGGAGTTTTGAGAATCCAGACTACTCTCATAGCTCTGATATACTATCTCTGAAGATAAATGGCCTGGCGTTCACCTTCCCGCTAAAAGACAGACGCATTCAATGCATCGGGTGGTTTTGTTGATTATATGTTCCTTTATAACCAACTATATAAAATGTAACAACATAAACTATATTTCAGAAAGCTGCTGGGGTTTGGAAATCCAGGCCTGGCTCCATCACATGGCTGTCAGTCACTCCAGGTCATCCCCAAGGCTTTAGCTGGGATCGCAGTCTGGGCAGGGCCAGTGCGGTGCTTGACTTAGACTGGTGCACACCCAGGCTCGCTCAGGGCTGTAGGCAGGAGTCCTCAGTCCCTGGGTGAGCGTTAGCGACAGTTCCTGGGCACTGAGATCCCTTCTCTTGGCTTCAGTAACCAGCCCACTTCCACAAACTTCCACCTTACTCTGTTTAGCGTAAGTCATTAATTACAGCCGCACTCTCAGAAGACAGCGCAAGCTCCACCTCTTGAATGCAAGAATGACAATAATTTCTCCACCTGCTGATCTGTACCACTGATGCTCAGTTTTCCTTTTTTTCAAATACCATGCAGCTTTGATCACAGTAGCTTTGTGGTATAATTTCAAGTCAGGGATTGTGTTGTTCTGTGCCTTGACATTGTTGCCAAAACTTGCCTCTGCAAGATAAGTTTTTCTTTCTCTCTCTTTTTTTTTTTTTTTTTTTGG
>NDGM011250774.1:11327-21603 GCA_002564305.1 Octomys mimax
TTTTTGGTGGAACCAGGGATTGAACTCAGGCCCTTGCACTTGCCGGGGAAGCACTTATTCCACCGAGCCATCTCCCCTGCTCCTTTGCAAAATAAGTTTAAGAATAGTTTTCTCTAATTCTGTAAGGTATGGTGTTAGTATTTTTATCAGGATTGCATTAAAATAGCTAGCAATTTTTAGCCTGTGGCCATTTTCTGTATGTTGGCTCTTCCTACTCAAGAAAAAGCGATATATTTCTATTTTCTGATATTCTCTTCAATCTCCTACAGAGGATTCCAGCTTTCTTTTTCTTAACTTCTTTTAATTTTGTGGTATCAGGAATTGAACTCAGGACCTTGTACTTGCCAGGTAAGCATTTGTGTTGCTAAGCTATGTCCCTGGCCTTTCTAGTTTTCAATGTTGAGATCTTTTACTTCCTGTTAGGCTGATTCCTAGATTTTTTTTTTTTTTATTCTATTGTGAAAGGTGTGGTTTCCATAATTTCTCTCTCAGTGAGTTTGTTATTTGTGTTCTGGAATGCTACTGATGCTGCTGGCATCGTATTCATCTCACATGAATGAATTTGGTTATTAAATCTAGAATTATTTTAATGTTGTTTTTTGGGATCTTGTATGTAGAATATCATGTCATCAGTGAATAATGATAATTTAAGTTCTTTTCTTAATTCTGTTTATTCATTTTTCTTCTCTAATTGCTCTAGATAACATTTTTAGAACTACATTAAATAGGAGTGGTGACAGTGGACATTCTTGTCTTGCTCCTGATTCTAGAGTGAAAGCTTTGTTTTTTACCATTTTATGTGATACTGGCTATTGATTTGTCATAGATGGTTTCTATTATATTGAAATAAAAACCAAGCATTCTAATCTGTGAGATTTTGATCATGAATTAGTGTTGGACTTTGTAAAATGTTTTATCTGCATCTATTGAGATGATCGTGTGAGTCTTGTCTTGGCTCTGTTGATGTGGTGTATTACATTTATTGATTTGCATATGTTGGACCATCTCTGCAGTCCTGGGATGAATCCCACTTGGTCATTATGGTGTATAATCTTCTTGATTTGCTGTATTGTGTTTGCCAGTATTTTATTGATAATTTTTGGTGTCTATGTTCATTATGGAGATTAGACTCAAACAACTGCAAACACACTCAGCCACCTTATCTTGGACAAAGAGTTTTAACATATTCACTGTAAAAAATATAGCCTCTTTCATAAATGGTAGTGGAAAATTTGGCTTTTTACATAGTGAGATTAAAACTAGACCTGTATTTTTTTATTATGTACTAAACTAAAATCAAAATGGGTCAAAGATCTAAATATTAAAACAGAAACACTACATCTGTTGGAAGAGAAAATAGGTAGAACTCTTAAAGACATAACGTATTGCTGGGGATATTGTTCAGTGTCATAGTGCCTACCTGGGAAGCACATGGTTCTTAGTTCAATTCCTGGTAACAAAAAAGAAAAGACACAGATGTAGACAAAGTCTTCGTGAAAAAAATGCACAGGAATTGTTGCAAAGAATCAACAATTGGGATTTCATCTTATTAAAAAAGCTTTTGCATAGCAAATGAAACACCAACAAATTAAAGAAACAACCTACAAAGTGGGAAAAATTTTTTATCAGCTGTTCATGAGGCAGATTACTATCTAGAATGTATAAAAAATTGGGGAAAAAAACCTTATATTTCCCAAATTTAAGGACTCAATCCCAAAATGGACATGTGAAATCAATAGATACTTCTCAGATGGGCGAGTAAAAACAACACATAAATATGTGAAAAAATATTAAACATCACTTGGCATTTAATATATGTAAATTAAAACAAGAAAGAATGGCTATCATCATGAAATCCACCAAGAGCAATGCTGGAAGGTTTGTGGGAGAAAGGAATTGTTGTCCACTATTGGTAGGAATGTAGACTGGTGCAACCACCGTGGAAATCAGTGTGGAGTTTCCTCAAAAGCCTAGGACTAGAGGTTCCATTTGACTAGCGATTTCCCTTCTTTGTGTCTTTTCCAAGCAATTACAAGCATCATAGCACCACAAGCTATGTGCATGCGTGTTGATAGCAGCACAGCGTGTACTAGGTAAATCTTGGAAGCAGCCCAGATGCCCATGAACTGATGAATAGATGAGCAAGATGTGTATTTTTGTGCAACAAAATCTCTCACAAAGAGGGACACACTTGAGACATCTCTAGGTCAGTGGGTGCACTTGGAGACCATGCTCTTAAGTGAGCAAGTCAGACACACACATGTAAGTACCACATCACTTCTCCTGGGTGAGAGACAAAAGGTGTAGGTAAGCACCGAAATGCAAGATATTTTGAAATAGAGAGAAATGGTGTAAATGGGAAGGGGAACTGGGGAGGGGGAAGGGAAAGGAAGAAGGGAAAAGGAAAGGGAGAGAAGGAAAAACCAGAATAAATCTTTTGTCAGTAAAAAAAAAAGGAGTGAAGAGCAGGGAGGGGAATAGCAAAAAAAAAAAACGAATCAAGACAGATCATGAGCAGGCAGAATTCCCTGGGATGACTGCCTAAAATGTATCAATAAACTTAATAAAAAAGAATGACAATAATTTCTGACTTCTTGAAAAATAACCATCCAGTGCTTGTAAGATTCCCTTTATGCCATCTGGCTTCGATGGAAAACTGAGCTCTCATGGACGTTGTCCCTGGAGTTATGCACTGTCCTGCTTCTGCTGGCTACCAGGGGCTGCCCCTTGTCACATTTATAAGCTTGCTCTTGGCCTTTGGGGTTTCCCACATATGAAGAGCCAGAAAGCAGTGTAAAATCCCTACACTCCCCCAAACGCAATCACCAGCACAGGTTAGACCAGACCCCCTTGCCTAGTGCAGCACGGCCTGTGGCCACAGGCTTGTTCATCCCTGAGGGGGCCAGCACTCTGCCAGGGCTCAGATTAGACAGGGCTGAGTGCAGAGAAGAAAATGCACTGCCAGGAAAGTTCAGGAAGTCACCCAGGAGGGCAGATGACCTTTGTGCTGTGTGCTAGAGACCATTGTATGCGTAAAACCCAGTTGCCTCACGCGAAATTCTGCTTGAGAATTGAAAGTCAAGCTTGAGATCAGTCGGTCCTGGCACACCAAGCCAGCATCCCATACTCCTCACTCCATGACAGCCCACTTGAGTTAAATGCACCTAAAGCAAGGTACATGTACCTGACCTCAGGCGAAGAAACTTTACTGAAACTAATCCCTTTGGTTCTCTTCTCTGTATCATCACACAATAATGCATATATTTGCTCCTTTGAAATGTAAAGCTAGATGTTTGCTCAAATTGCATCATAATTCCTGCCACCATCATTTTATGGTAGCACTTATAGAAGGAAGGGTGCATTCCTTTGGGGACAAAGGCATGAAGGAGTCTCGGTGTGTGAACACTTCGCTCTATGGGATGAGCATTAACATACCAGGGCTGCAAAAACAACACTCAATCACAGTGCTGGGCTTGGGCACTGACTTAAATTATGGTAGCAGGATTTAAGGTCCTATAAACACAGTATGCTCGTGAACGCTATTGAAGGAGGTATGATTTAAGTGTGTTTCCCATCTTCATTCTCCGTACCTGGGGGAAAAGAAGAACAGCAAGTGCATAAGACACCTCCTCTTGCACTGCCGGGTGGCCCATGGGATTCCAAGACCCCACAAAGGCGGGAGAGGGTTTCGCTGGCACAAAAAGACTAATTTCTGACCCTCTAAGCAACACAGAAATGGATGCGAGGAGCCCAGCCTGTTTGCAGTCACCCTGTAAGGGCCAAAGGCCTGTGTTCTGTCCTCTGGCTCACCGGCGTCCTTGTCATTGTTCACCTCTGCAGTCAGTACTTACTGTCACCATCTGGGAATATGTACATATTTAACTGAATGTGTGTTGTTAGAGGACAGTTGGATGCAAAATCCAGGGTTTGGGTACTATTTGAAGTAATTGCCTTTGTATACAGTATTTATTTACTTACATACGTTTTATTTATTTATTTACTGTTTATTTATTGTCAGGCCAATAGCGTTCGGGTCACTGCCTCCTCAAACTGTAAAACTTGTGAGTTGTTATTTCTTAGGACATTGTGTCACACAAAGGTTTGCAACACGTATTTCCTGTTAAACTTTCAGCTTTCTGCTCCTGCCGTTTTTCTTTTTCCATTTTGTAAAATTAGACACAAAAGGTGACATCGCGCCCTCACGGAGCTGGTATCTTGAGCTCGTCTTCCCTCATTCATATTGAGATCTTCCGGGTTTTTGGTACAATGACTTCGGGAATCTAGCTGACTAGGTGTCACCACATGCTCTAGCAAGCCTCTCGTGATGCTTCTTTGACGAGGGAAGAACACAGAGCTCCACTGCCCAGGCGCCTCGCCAGCCGTGCGGGCGGCCCTGGCTCCCGGTGGGTCACAGCGAACCGGCCTTGTGGCTTCTTTCCAGCGCCTGTGTGACCTCCTTCAATGCTGGGTCTGTCCCTGCTGACTTGGTAGACGCCCTGATTCCTACTGGGTGTGAGGAGAGGGGCCTCCTTCCAGCTGGGTGTGCGTGGGGCCTCCTGTAGCCTTTCGGGTGCCGCAAGGACCGGGTCTGTGGATGGAGCCCTGGGGAGACGGGTGTAAGCCCTCCACGCGGACTGTGCTGGAACTGTGCTGGAGGGCGTGAGGCTGGACTGCGGGTGTGGTGCGATGTCTGGCCCTGGTAGAGTGGTTAAATTCTGAAAGCGGTCTGTCTTCTCAGATGCTCCGTTCCTAGTGTGTCTCTAGAGGAAGAAGGGCTTTTGTCTGGCTGTGTTGGCGTGCCTAGGCCCTCTGCATCTCTCCTACCTCATGTTTCCATTCTTGGGGACAAAGTGAAAACAGCAAATCCAGTTCGCTCATCACCGTGCTGTGGCTCATCCCGCAGTGCCTCTGGTCTGCCTTTTCCTCCACCTTTGCAGTGCCTTTAATTTTGTTGCCCAGCAGGGGTAACACACAGGCCTATTACTTATACTTAGCGGAAAAGGAAAAATTAACATCAACGCTGACTATTCAGAAGCAGATGTCTTGAATGATTTTTTAAAGTAAAAATTCTAGAATTTATTTTGATTTCAGATTCAGAGTACTTTAATACATTTTTCTCATTTTATGCTAATTGCTATTAAAATTTGCAAGGCTGACAAAAATATTTTTTATAATTTCTGGAATCCAAATGGATTATTCAGTGCACAGAAATAATGGCTCCAACTGTTGTGCAGCAGTTAATTTTAACGGATTTGAATGGAAAAATTAATTGTTCCTTTTGTCAAGTCACTATTTTTCATAGTGTTTGTCATTATGTTAGTAGTTTCCCAACACTTTTTCAATAGTGATTGACAGAGATCTGTGCTCTGTTTTATCCTGTGGAGAGCTGAGTCTAGAAAACAGTGCAGAAATTTCAGTCTGGAATCCTATCTGGTGTCCTGCTCTTTGGCGTAATTACTTCATCTCAAAAAGTAATTGTACGGATCTGCTAGGACACAATGAATTCACAGACTGCTTCTTATTATTTTCAATTACTACTCATTGTGCTTAGTGGCCCTGCCAATTCTGCCTAAATTAGCCTTAAAATGGAGCATATAAAATTAAGTATTTCAAAAGTTAAGCTCCAACCATGCCAAGAATAAGTTGGCACTGCTGTGAGCTTTGTGAAATTAGCATTTAGACAACCAGAGTCAGTCATGAACTGCAGAACGATTTAAAGAAGAAATGAAAAGACTTGCAGCGTCTTAGCCTGTCTGGGGCGACCGGCTTCCTGCTTCCTTTTCAACCATTGTTATTAGTGTTTGTGTTGGCACTTGTGGGACGACTTTGCATTTTATATTACTTTTTACTACCAGAATAGAGCACTCTTCGAGGTAAGCTGAGACTTTTAATTTTCCAGCTATTTGAATCTGTTTCCTTTTATTAATGTTACAATAAACTGTTTACCAGAGACTAAGCCCCCAGAAGATCTCCCGACAAAGCGCACACACGGAAGAGGAAAGAAAATCACCATATTTGGTGGGATAATGGCCGAGGGAGCCAATCCAACCATTTGTATCCTAAAAACTATTTTAATAAGAAACTTAATTTGTTTGTTAGAGTATTGCATTAAGACACAGTTTCCAGCCCTTCTGTAATCAGTATAAATTCCTAACCAAAGACTAGCTAGTACATAATCAAGTATGTACTGTCACCCTTATAGAAAATACATTGTGTTAGCCATTGTGTGGAATCGGGACAGAACCCCAAAATCAAAAGCAAACAAACAGATTAAACAATCCCTCAAAAATAAAGAAAATTAGTGTTTCTACCACAGTTCTCAAGAAAGTCTAAATCTGATCCAAAATGCAAATAACCACTCCTGCTTGACAAGAACCCTAGACACATGAAGAAGGGACACAGGGGGCACAAGGCTGGCAGCTACCAGAGCAGGCTCGGCTTCTCCTCTGAGCTGAGCTGAGGAGGTGTGAGGGAGGCTCACAGACAGGGGAAGCGGAAGTGGTGGGACCAGCGCACAGCACAAGCAGAGAGCCATGGGCCCAACAACGCCCACCCACAGGCCCAGAAAGTCTTGAGTACTCCTGGACAATGGAATTCGGAAGAAGAAAGCCCCTGGGGCAAGTTCAGGGTAGACTGGAAGGATGAGAAAGTAGCTTGCAGCCAGATCTCATGCTTTCACAGCTTGCAAAATCGGGTAAAGGAATTTTAATCTTACCCAGAGGCCACAGAGCTCTTGACACATTAAGATAAAAGGCAAATATGTTGTCAAAATGCTATCTTAAGAGTCTACATTCTGTGGTGTGATTATTTTGTATATTTGGAAAGTGTGAGACAAGAGACAGAGAAGCCCCAAAATGTCCCAGTCACTTTCCTGATGCAGCCTGCGCAAGTGAAGCAGGGGTGTTCCTTTACCTTACTGTTTCCGAGGGGCAGGTCCACATCGGTGGCTCCCAGGTTGAACATCAGGGCAGAGGGCCTGGCTTTGCAAAGCTGCTCAGTCCAGGGCAGCCAGAAATTGGAGGAAAGGAGACAGTGCCAGCAGGAGACAGTTTCCGGTCACACCCCCATGAGCTGCCTCTTCCAACCAGGCCCCCATCTCCAAGCAAATGAGACTTTTAGGAGACACTTCAGATATAAACAGTAACATGGAAAAGCCAGTATTGAACTTATCAAGTGCTGGTAACAGAAAAATTAAAGAAAACTTATGATACTGACAGAAATGGCAAAGTTCTTATTTCTTCAAGGAAACAAATAATGTGGGAGATATGAAGGAGAAAGGATAGCTAGAGATTTGCAGGATAATCCCCTCTCAGCTGCCTTTCTACTATTGCTGGAAGTGAACCCATGAATAGTGTGGTGCCTTAACTAATGGTCAGTCTGTAACAGCGGCTGAAATGAATCGGTGGGTGCGGGTTAAAAGGCCCAGCTGGGGACCAGTGCCAACAGTGTAAGTGGAGAATGCAGGGAGGATGGTGCTGTTCATTCTCCCAGAGAAGCTTGTTCCACTGGTTTCCCTGGTATAGAAGTTGGCTTTTCTCATCATGGGAGGAGCGTGGGTCCTCACAGTTGCTGAGGATGGCTGCCATTCTCTCCAGGGGAGCTCTGGTCCTTACCTGGAACATCACTTCCTGGCTCCAGCACAGCCCCCTCAGCCTGCTGGCACAGATCCCTCATCCCCTGGTGAAGACTTTATAGCTTACACTATTGACCTTGGTACAGACTTACCCGGACACAGTTGTGGGCTCTAGGCCTCCAGCTGGGCTTGTGCAGGGCGTCGCTGCATTTGATTTTTTGGGTGAATAATATAAAACACCCCTATAAATTATGTGTCCTGTACTAAATATTTCTCTTAGTAGACCCTGACTACAAAATGTTTTATGAGAACAGGCAAGATGAGGTGCTTGTGGGAGGTAGCAGAGGCTCATGAGTTGTTGGCCTGCCAAGTGAAGGGGGACGAAGGACGTGGAGAGGCAAGAGTTAGCTACTCAGTAGCATTAATTAAAAACACCAAATGCACAGTGCCATGGCGTGCTCGTTCCACAGAACTCTGGCATCAGTGTTCCCTCACACTCTAATGTCTGGAGGTGGCATGCAGCCCAAGGTCTGGCTATTGAGGTGTGACCTGGAGGGTGCACCTCCCTTCCCCCTGGCTCTTCCCTTGCTGTCTGCTTCCCAGGGGCCACTGTTCAGCAACTCCTCCTCTGCCATTGGTCCCATTGCTGCCTTGGTGCAAGGTGACCATGCCTGCAAATGTGCCCCAGAGCAAGCTCCTCCTTTAAGAAGCAGGTGTTGGGTTTTTGTCCCAGCAATAAAAAAGACATGAAGCACAGAGTGTACAGGAAGAAAAAATGCAAAGGTGTGTGGTCGCCCTCCTAGTGCAGGCTGAAGGGACGGGATGCAGAGCAGCGATGCCACTGGGCTACGTGCTACACTAGCCCTCTGCGGCAGGAAACAGTGGAGGCCGAGTGGTGGACGAATCCTGCGAGACGGCTTGCGCATCAGCGCCACAGATTTGGGAGTTCACTTCCATTTCTTTCTAACTGGTTCTATGACTTTAGGGACAGCGTTTACCTTTCTAAGTTTCAGAAGTTTCCTATTTGGAGGAATACTGGCAGAACCTATCTGATTGAGCTGCAGTAAAAGTAAGACATATCATGAGATATATGAAGCATTTGTGTAATATTAAGCATACTCCAACCAAATACCTGATACTATTATTGTCATTTCGGATATTTTATTTTGATGTACTCATGGAATCCTCTCCAGGAAACACAAGATAAGATTGAAAAATATGGTGAATATTTAAACTTTCAAAATTTACTACAATAAAAGACATTTCCATTGACCCTCTTCAAAATCCTACCCCCTCCTTTGCTCACATTTATTCTATAATTCTTAACACATCTTCAAAAAAGTTCTGGAAGACCTCTGGTGAATGTCTTCAGTTGCATTCTCACGACTGCTTCTGTCCTGAGTCCACTCAGGACAGAAGTGTTTCCCTCCCATGGTCGAGGAGACTGGGAGCAGGCTGCAAGCGGGGGCAGCTCCAGCGAGTAGGCCGCTAAGAGTGCAGAGCACCCCTGCTAGGAGCCTGCCTTCTAGCCGAAGGGCACCAGCAGCAAGATCCACCCCATGTTTGTCAGGTCATAATGTTTTTCTCATCTACAAAATAAGGACTTTTAGACAGAACTTAAAAATTAAGTTAGAAGTGGACTTTCTAGGTTCAAATAATTTATAGGTTATTAGCTATTTATTCATTTGTATTACTTATAGCTAGAACCTGAGGAGAATTATTTGCAAATCTTAGTACAAATATAAAAGACCTACTGAATATCAAATTAGTGCATATCTATATGGTTCATTTCTTTTTTACAAGTTGGATTCAAGAACTAGAAAATTCTATAAATTATGACGAGGCATAAAACGAATTCGTTTACTCTCCTGCCCCTTGGGACAGTGTTTGGCGATGGGGCAAGTGAGAACAGAGAGGACCCTGGCACCACACCCGGAGCGCAGCCGCTGCATGATGGATGGGCGCACACCTGCTTTCTCTGCCCGGGAGGTGTGTCAGCCAGCTGTGCTGCACGCACCACAGTCTACACGCGAGCACGCCATCCGTCTTGTCTCCGGTGACAGAAACCCAGCGCCAGCAAAGACAAGCGGGCGTCCTGCAAGGCAGCATTTCATGTCGTGCTGTGTCGCGCTCGCAGGAATACAGCTTCCCTGGTTTATGGATCCCTTCAGTTGGTGCACCCCCTACCCGTTTTTCTTTTCCTCGGTGCTGGAGGTGAAATGCAGCACCTCCTCGTGGAGCTGCACCCCAACTTTATTTTAACTTTATTTTGGGACGCGGTATCACCGAGATGCTTAGTCGTCCAGGTTGTGCTCAAACTTTGATCTGCCTGCCTCAGCCTCTGGCAGCTTTAGAGTTGCACATGTGCAAGTCCATGCCCTCTTTCTTTTTTTTAATAAAATAAGAACTTCAAACTCTATTTTAATAGCATAATTTTCTCCCTGAAAATCAACATAGCATATTCTTGTCTAACTACACACTAACAACAACAACAAAAAAACCAAAAACCTGACATATAAATCCTACCTCTAAAATATGAGTATTTTGTATCCCGTTTTTTGTTTAGTTTTGTCAGAGAAGGATATTCTATTGTCATTTAAATATTGTAGGTGCATGAATTCAGCAAAATATTCTAATATAATCCAGTAGTCCATAATAGTACCATTTTGTATCTGTGTATTCAAAATAGTGAGGATAGATATA
>NDGM011250775.1:0-10015 GCA_002564305.1 Octomys mimax
GCTTTGCCAAGCTTGTTCTAAGTAGGTGCTTTAGACCACTGAGCCATCTCACCAGCCCAGTAATTCTTTTTTTACAAAACATACATATACTTTATTTTTGAAGATATCTTTCCATGTTAATTCTACAACAGATTATGTCCTTTTAGCAGATATAATGAGCATTTTCCCTTCTATATTTGCAGGGAATATTGTGCAAAAAAAAGTTCAGAGGTCTCCCAACAGGAAAATTTTTGCATGTGCTATGTGCAATAAAAGTGTATGTGCAGCATTAGCTTGGTTAATAAAAAGAAACTTCAAGCAAAAATTTTGACTTATGAAGAATCTCTTACTGCCCTTCTTACTGCTTTCCAAAGCAGCTGAAGAAGCTTGACTATCCCAGAATATCGCCTATCTTTCCTGACTTCTGATGCTTCCAAATAACTTTGAGGTCAGTCTCTGGTTGAACTCTGATGGCTTTGTGAGTTTCTGCAACACATAGCAACCTGAAAATGTCCTCGCCAGCATCTGTGTGGCCAATGACACGCCGAATGCTTGCCTGAGCAGCTGGGAGGTGCCTTGCATGGAAATCGAAGGGGACCTGTGGAGGTGGCACCGGGGCCCGTGCCTGGGTGCATGAGGAGCAGCACCAAGACCTCTTTCAGCTTGAAAGTAAGTTTGTGTCCGTCACATCTGCAGCGGGAATCTGTCCATGTTGGGACAAGGATGCTGTGTCTCACTGTGAAGTAGGAGAGTCCAGACAGAGCTCCTCCACCGGGAGATGCTCCTGTACCCACTCAGGAGCCCCACTGTCCCTCCTCTCAACTCCAGGACTCTTTCTTTCCTCATGGCTGCTATATTCATTTCTCTTACTAGAGATATAGAAGGTATTACTAGATGATTGCTTCTATTATTAGTTTTGTTTTGTTCCTTTGTATACCCGTAATACTTAACACCATGTGTGAAGGTCAGCACTTCCATTGTTTGTTTTTCCCCAGTACTGGGATTTGAATCTGGGGCCTTTTTGCCAAGCTAGATCTGCAGAACCACTTTAATGTTTTGAGTCAGGGTTTTCCTAAATGGCCCAGGTTGGGCTCAGACATGCTGCCTCTCTGTTTCAGCCCCTGGGAGGGCTGAAATTTACAGATGTGCACCACCACACCCAGAAGCACCTACTAACTAACAAAATAAGTGGTTCTTGCAATTTCCTAAGTACTGAGAGTCTGAACAGCCCTTTGTCGCAGCATCTTCAGGTCTACTTTTGAGGTGCCTGGATCCACTTACTACTGCTTCACTGGCAGCTGCAATTAGGGTGACTTGGGAAAATCTGATAGCAGCGTCCTCATTGTCACATCTACGTCTACAATATTGCTCATTCTTGGATGTTGCTATAGTATGTTCAGGACAGTAAAATGGGTATCTTTATAGCTTTTAGATGTTCCTTAAGAAAAATGTAAATGTTTTATTCAAACAGGATAAGGGAATTGCACAAAGCCCCTGTTTAAGGATAGTGTCCATAAAGCGAGCTGTACAACATCCTACAGCCAAGAAATGGACTCCAGGGCTATAACTGAGCTTACCCGAGGTCAGTTTATCCATTACCAAGGAAACCTGGAGGGAACAGCCCTGAGCAACTGTTTACTGACTTAAATAGCCATATTCCAGTTAAAAGAAACAGAGATAAAATTGATTTGAAAACTGATTTTATAATGTTCTTGAGCTAATAAATTTAATAACTGCCTATCCTTTATATGAAATGTTCTGATTTTAAATCATAGTTTCTAGAAATCCTTGGAATCTCAGAAACCTAAAACAACAAAACTACTTCTTATCTACAAAGTCCACAAGAGATCAACTTCTGTCCACCCAGAAATCAGGGCAATCCAGGCCTGCTCACCATGATGGAGCTGCACTCCTGTAGGGCCCGAAGGTGCAGGGAGGGTGTGCCCCACTCCCGGTTTGCTTCTGCTGAGACAAATCTCAGCTCCCTGGAGACCACAAGGCATAGACTAGAGGAAGGAGAAGCAGCCGCCGAATGTGTGGGCCAGCTCGTGCTCCCCGACAGTGTGCGGATCTCTTCTCGCAGTGCATGCTGCACCTCTGCTGTTGATGTGGTCCGGCATGCCTTCTGCCCCAGGGCTGCTGAGGACCTAAGGGCTTGTGCGCATACGCGCAGAGTGCAAGCACTTGCCAAGAGGTAAGGACCTTGATATCTGTTTTAAATTGTCTGATCACTCCTTTCCATGGTCATCCTACATTTTCTCATAAAAGACATTTTCAATTCTAATCTGCCGTTCTTCCTCCCAAGAAACTCTTCCAGTTGCTGCCACCAGTCATCAGCCCCACAGATGTATTTTTTTTCTTGAAAAATAAGTCAAAGACATGTTCTGTGGATGCACGAGCCGGCCACATGCACATGTTCCACAGAGGAGTCGCGCCCATCACCCAAGCAAGCTGCCCTTCCCGAGTCCTACACGGCCACCTCTGCAGGACGTGGGTTTCAGGTCCTTCCTGTTGTTCCCAAGTTGGCATGACTTCACCTCCAGTTAGAGTTTCTCTTGCAGCATCATAAAGCTCTCCTCCGTGTGATTTAGGAAACACTTCGATAGCTGTATTTGTAACCCAGCAGATGTCTAGACAGTTAAAGTTCCCCTGGAGCATGCGTCGTGCAATGTGGAGCTCCTTGTAAGTGGTCCAGTATTCATCATTTTTGCCAGCTCTTAGTCCTTAGAGAATACAGCAGATGTAGCAAATACCCGCAGGAGCTCCTCTTGCTCAATCTTTATATCCTTTCTTAACATCCAATAATTTTTACTAACAAACTATAGATCTTTGGGAGTACAACTCAAAATATCAACCTTGAGTACAACCACTTCCTTCTGAAGAGGTCAAAGGAAGCAGGCATGACCTACTTTCCAGACACAAGGTACAGAAGGAAAATGATACCATTTCCATTGAATTGAGTGAAATTTTAAGAATTCAGGAGTAAATAACGCTATGATTGTCTGTGAAGAAACTACAAGTCATATGTACTCCATGTCAGCTCTCAAAATTAAAAGTCAAAAGAATGAAAGCAATATGGGTGTTTAACAGAAGCAGCTGAATTTTGCAGTCCTTCCAAATGCCTTATTAAGTATCTTCTCTGTGCTGTTGTTAAATCGTCCCAAATGAGCTGTCAGTTATTCACCTGGAATTCAGCCTCCAATTCTCTCTATTAAGCTACTTCCTCACCTGCTCCCTGGTCAAACATAGACCCCTCTCCTTTCCAAATGCACAGAACTGGCACAAAATTGAGGCCGAGGAGGAGATGCCAAGAGCACCTTGCTGTATTTCATGGGGCATAATAGATTAACCCACATTTATTTGTAATATGGTTTGTACTTGTTGACTTGCCAAGATGAAACAGGCTCAACTAGAAATTAGAATCTCTGAGCATAACGAGGGCCTGACAATCCTTTAACAGCAGGGAAAAATATTACCATAGGATGGTAAAACCAGCTCTATCCGTGAGAACCCTATAGAGAGGCCAAAAATTCTTGGCACTGTGCTTCAGCTGCAGAAAAAACTCAATACATTAGAAAAAGAAGAGATTTATTCCTGCACCAAGCTTTGTGAGACCAGTTTAATTTGGAAAATCCTATTTATCTCAGATACCTACAGACAAGATTTTCAAATTCATAGGTTATATTCCCGCACAAGCAATAATTTAATTCGCTTGCTTTCTGCATGAAATATTAAAGATCTAAATGAGTAGCATATATTTAAAAATACTTCTTCCAGAAATGTAATGTTTTCTAAATGAATTTTGAATCTTTGAGTAGTCTGGAACATCCATTCATAGGTATTTTTTCACCCAGCCCTGCATGGCACAAAGGTGAAGCTGCCAGTGGACAGTGATGGCAGTGCCTATTCATGCATGAATTACCAAGACCTAAAGTAAAGCCAGAAAAGAGGGATCTCTCACACTCGATATTTCGCCTTGTGATAACTAATTATAAACTGATCGTGGAGGGTGAAATGACTTTCTTTTCATAGATTTATTAACCAAAATTGTAAGTACCTAGAGATATTTTCTAATTATTAACTATTATGTAACTGTATTTGATCTTATAAAGTTTATCCTTCATACACTTTTTATTTTAATTCAGGACATAATAAATATCTAACAGCCAATTTACAGACTCAAAATATGTGTCATTTTTAAACCAGATAAGATAAACAAGCCAAAAATTAATTAAGGATTGGTGGGGCACTTTTCTTATTATGTCGGGAAAAGATTTGGCATGTAGATACCAAAGGAACAAGAGGATTCACTAAAAGACATTGTGTACAGCCAAGTGCCTGAAGTAAGAGGAACCAGCCACCGATGCTGTCTCTTTCTAGGCATCTTTCATAATATATTTTATACAAGGGAATGTGCGTTAGTCAACTTTCTGTTACTGTACCAACACACATAAGATGCTGAGCTTATAAAGAAGAAAGACTTGTGGCTCACAGCTTTGGAGATTTGAGCCCATGACCAGCTAGTATGTATGTCACAGTGGGAGCACAGAGAGCAAAGTCTGTGCACCTCACAGTGAGAAACCAAAAGAGTGAAGAGGCTGTGGTCCCAACACCCCCTCAGGGACCTGGTCTGGTGACGTCACTTCCTTCAGCCAGGCTCCACCAGTTATATTCTCACACAGAAGTATCACAGCCTGGGGACAAGGACTTAGGCACAGGAGAATGTGGGGTGCTTCAGATCCAACCTTAACACATTCTCTAAAAACACATATGTTACCACAATGTGTGCCAGCTGTGCTTATGATCTTAGGAAGTGTAGACTCCATATTTTAATTGCTGCATTTTGTCCCATGAATTCAGACAAGGAAGTCAACAACATAGTCTGTGATCTGACTGTATGGTGCCATGCACTGCTGCTTTCCTGCACGGGGCCGAGGAAGGCAGTGCCCGTCTTGCTCAGTAGCATGACTCTCCATGTTCCGGGCAGTTTTGTGCACCTCTACCTCATTTTAAATGTCCTCAGCAGTCAAAAGGGCATTTCCAGCACAGCAGTATCTCTACGGCAGTCACATACTAAACTAACAAGAGCATGGCTTACATTTCTTATGCTTGCATAGGTCTTGTCCATGTTTCATTGTACCCACCAGTGAGATCCACAGTGTAGGGAAAGGGGGGACTTGGACGATAAACTTCTAAACACTTTAAGTACCTTACCTACCTTACAGGGAAGCTTATTCTAGAGAGAGGTCAATGACTTACAGCTCCTTTTTAGTTATACATTGAGCAAACCAAGACCAAGAGGCCTACTCACTGCCTACCTTGCTCCCTGCATTCTCGCCTCCTCAGAGCCCTCGATGGCCCGTCTTCCCTCTTCCCGCCCTGCCTTTCCTTCCAAAGCTCCCCAAAAACTCACAAAACTCTATGACCCCTTTTGCACCCCTTTGATGGTTGAACTGGATGACCCCCTCTTATCTTCCGACCCACAGTAACCCTTGGTCAGATGCTGATTAAAGCCTGCTTACTCTCTGCTAGTTTCTGCCATGTTCAAGGGAGAGAAACAAAATCATACCAGAAAAGAAGAAGCTCACGTAAACTCCAGTGCTGCCCCATAAATACTTGCCAAGGAAACAAGAGTCTTGAAATTCAAACACTGAGTGACTCATTCGGTTTACCTGAGAGCCTCCTCAGAGACCAACCTGCATGGAGAGAACAGAGCCGACCCCTCTGTCAACTTCTGAATTTTCTTTTGGGACACATTATTTGAAAACAATAGAAACAAACACTGGCTAAGAAAATAAAGCATGTTGATTAAGATATTCATAGCAGAAAAAACAAAGAAAGGTTAAGAAAAATCAAGACTAAGAAAAAGTTAGAAATTAGTAGTTAGAAATTAATACACAGATAGTGGATCCTACAGCTGTGAATTGTCAGGGATTTTTAAAGCATTGTTTTCAGACTTTATTTCATTCATTCAAAATTTAAATTCCTAGAAATTACGTGGTTAATCTGCTGTGGGTCAGATATTCAGGTTCTATAAAGGACAGCAAGTCAACTTTATCTGTTATGCTATTTAATCATCTAATTTTCCCACTATTCTCCATTTTTAAACCACTTTATTATGATACATGTACAAAAAGATGTAGTTACCGTGTACAACTTGAAAAGCCTGGCAATCATTATGTGCCCATGAAGCTATCACAGACATCTGTGTCTCAGACCTATCGCCTGAGAAAGCGTCGCATCACCGTATTTATTTTTATTTTTCTGACGGAACATTTAAAATCTATCTTCTCAGCAAAGTTTTAAGCATGCACTGCACGCTGGCCAGCTGCAGAAGCCCTGCTGAGTGAAACCTGTGGCACTGTGAACCTTGAAAGCTGAGCCTTCCGGCCTGACTGTTGCCTCCTCACTTGCCTTTCCCCACTCCCTACAGTGCCGTTCTCACTTCTATGAGTCTGACTACTTCAGATATTTCACCGCAGTGGCATTGTGAAATATTTTTCCTACGTCTCACTTGTTTAACTTAGCATGAAATGTTCTCCAGATTCATCCATGTTGTCAAGAAAAGACAGGATTTCCTCTTCTGGAAGGCTGGTTACGCCCCGTATGTGCGTGGCAGCACTCCTCTTATCTGCCCAGCCATCAATGGATATCCAGTTCCCTTCCACAGCCTAGCGACTGTGAATAAGTCTGCAGTGAATACGAGCACAGATAATTTTTCAGGATTCCAATTTCAGTACCCAGGAATGAGTTGACTGGATCACATTATAATCACCTATAAAATATTTACAAACCATGTATCACAAAAAGAGACAATATTTGTAAAATATAAAAATTCAACTTCTCTACCTCAATAACAAAAAACAAATATTTTGCTTTAAGAATAAACAAAAAATACTTTAAAAGGCATCTCCCTAAAGAAGACACATAAATGGACAAAAGAGATATGAGAAGATGCGCATCATTGTGAGTCATGGAAAGTAAGTCAAAAGTATCAGAAAACCATCTCAAGCAGAAGAGAAATAAAAGAAGTGCTGGCTATGATAGGGTGAAGAGAGAGAGAACAGGGAAGCTAGAACTAGGGATGAGGGTAGAGGAGGGAGGACAGAGAGAAAGGGGTCATCACCAGGGATATCACAGAAAACTGCTGTATCCGGACGGCAGGGAGAACACTTGAAAGCAAACAGAAGCAACCGATACACATGGTTTCGCGGAGTAAGGACTACAGCCACAGTCCACTGCCTAACAGAAACGATGGCTTCTAGACTACGATGGAATGACTTATCTGCCTTCCTTAAGAAAACAACTATCTACATAAAATCCTATGCCAAGCAAAGACATTGTACAAACTAAAAGGAATAAAATTTTCATTAAAAAGAAAAAAGAATACATGGCCAGCAGGAATCATACACTAAATTAAATCCTAAATCCAGGCTTCAATACAGGCAGTCTATCACTAAAGTTTACCAAAGAATAAATGTTAATGGAGAAAGAAAATGTGTGGATAAAGCTGAGTAATATCAATCATAGAAAGCAATGATAGTAATTAATAATAATAAGATGAAGGCATTTAAGAAAATATGAAATTTAAATATGTAAATCGGACATCAGAAACTAAAGCTGTCCTTATCCTGTCAAACTATGGTAATTTTCATGTTCCCATTATATCTTAATATAATAAGTACAATATAATAAGTACTATGAATTTCATCTGGGTAATAGCCTGAGGATAACCTCTAACACAATAATCAATGAATAATTATTAAAGAGACAGCAGAAAAAATAAAGATGGCTTAGAATGTTTGTTTGCTCCTGAGGAACCAACAATGAGGTATAAAAGTAAACTTTAAAATACTTGGTAAACAGAAAATATATCATGAAATAGTATTATAAATTCAAACATACTGGTCACAAACCAAGTGCAGTATCTCCTAATACTGTACCATAGTTAATATACAATTTTTTTTTCTTTTTCTTTTTTTTTTGGTGGAACCGGGGACTGAACTCGGGCCCTTGCACTTGCCACTGAGCCACCTCCCCAGCCCCTAATTATACAAAGTTTATAAGACTATTAGAAAGGAGAATGTTATGTTTAAAAGGTTAGAATGTATAATGATACAGAAGGGTTAAAAGAGAATAACAGAAACCCATCCATAAAATCCTGAGAAAGACGGTGAGCACTAGCGACATCAGCCGAGGTAGACATATGACAAGGAATGTACAGCGATGAAGAAGAACATCGCGCAGTGACGAATGCAGGGTTCTAACAGGAAATACACATGCTGCAAACTCTGTGGGCAATGATGCAGATTTCAAACGCATGAAGCAAATCTTGTGAATCCATAAGCAACCTTGGTAAGCCTTTCCCAACTCTTGATAGAGCAAGGAAGTAATATTGTTACTAAAGAAGAGATGCTTGGAAAAGCAAAATTAACACATTTTCCTCAAGTATCATATAGAAACCATTGCATCCAATATCTGCAGAAAATACAGTTTAAAGATAATAAGACTTTAAGCTAAACCAACACTATGTAGGAATCAGTACAATTTCAGAGAAATGCCACCACACAGAGCATAATCTCTGGTTTAGTGAGAAGATGTTAAAAAGATAATTTTAAAATAAAACAAACCTTTCCAAATGCATGAACGCATATTTCTTAAGGCTCTTTGTCAAAGAAAAAACCTAAGTGGCAATGTAGAAATACTTAAAAATAATGAATATGAGAAATAGGCTTAATGTGAAATGCATAGGAACAAAACTTAAAAAATGTGTTAGAAAAGACTAAATACTAAGATAAGCAACACAAGTAAGAGAAAAATACTCGAACAAAATTTTAAAGATATAGAAAATAAATATAGAAAAAGCAAAGCTAAGGATTTTTGAAAGAAAACCATAAAATTTATAACATTTTAGAAAAACTGTTAAAAACAGAAACTACAAATTACAACAATAGAAATGAATAAAGCCATCAGTACAGTTTCCACCTACATTATATACTGCCATGAGATTATTTATTAAAAACCTCTAGTCAATAAACTTAAACATTTAGATAAACTTGACATTTAAGTAGAAAAACACAAATAAACAAAACTATTTAAAAATTAATGATTTACTTCCCTTAGGTATTAAAATTTTAATATGGAACTTAAAGTTTCTGAAGTAAAGTTTAAACTAAAAAAAAAAAAGTTTATCACTACTTTTCCCAGACTTTCAAATAAAAAATAAATGTAGACACTTACAAAAAGCAAGTAGTAAAGGAAGAATTTCAACCATAAAAAAAAAAAAAAATCAACAGTTATTCTGCTCTGAAGCCAGGATATTTAGGTGCTGAAAACTGACACAGATGAGATCAGGAAAATTCAAGCCACATGTCTCTCATCAACAGGAGAGGGCATTTCTTTAACAAAATGATAGCAAATAAAGTCAGAAAACACATTGAGATACAATGCATTTCTGCCCCCAGAGAATGTGAAATAGATTGTGGAAAGTCCAAAAACCACATGAGATATAAATTAATTCCAATTTTAAGGTGTGACCCAGTGAGTTTATGATTCTGACCAGTGACACTGTCACCAGGCACTTGCAGGCTTAGGTACACAGTGAAAGGCTGATTTGAGACCCCAGCAGCACCTGGAGCCATCTTCTCTCAGGCTGCATGGACAGAGGGAGCACTTCGGAGGATGCATTAGGATTTCCCCCCTCAGACATCTGTATTTTGACACTAGATGGGCAGAAGTGTGGACAAATTTCTAGACATGGTTCAGAAAAGCAGTCAGTTTCCCAGCTTCCACATGCAGAAGACACAAAAATGAGAGCTCAAGAGAATCCCAGAGCCAGGAGGGTAGAACACCACCACTCCAGGAGACAAAGCAGGAGGGTTCCAAGTTCAAACCCAACTCAGCAAGACTTGCCTGAAAATAAAGAGGACTGAGAATGTAGCTCAGCATGACTTCCCTAGCTAGTCCCTAGGTTAAATCCAGAGAGAGAGAGAGAGAGAGAGAGAGAGAGAGAGAGAGAGAGAGAGAGAGAGAGAGA
>NDGM011250775.1:10065-21573 GCA_002564305.1 Octomys mimax
AGAGAGAGAGAGAGAGAGAGAGAGAGAGAGAGAGAGAGAGAGAGAGGAGACAGACACACACACACACACAGACCCACACCCTGAGCCCACAGCAGGCACCGGCTCATAAGTAGGATGTGATTTTCAGCCGATGGCACAGAGCTGGTCACAGGCTAGACCCATGGTGCCCATCCTCTCCCCTGCGCCCTTCCTCGTGCCAACCTCCCTTCCTCCTACACAGGGGAGGCAGCAAATTCCCAGCAAACCTACGTTATTTATAAAAGTCTTTGTCAGTCAGGAAAAGGGGATAAGTATGCCAAGAGAAAGAGCGAGTAACCAAAACCACGAAAACTCATGAGGTAAATGGCTCCAAATTTCATCCAGCTGTTGAACTTAAAGACAGGGATTTTAGAACAACTCTTATTCACGTGTTTGAAGGAGAAAAGAAGGGATCTTTAGAAATACAGTCAGCAAAGATAAACATTCATTCTTCATGGTGAATTAGTATAAGGCTGGCAAATAGCCAGCAGCAATGATTTAAAAAGAGCACACATTACCACTACCACGGATGCAAGGAGAATATTGCCAATGTTAAAAAGACTTTAAAAAATATGAAGGGTACAATGCAAACAACTTTAAACAGAATAATTTTGAAAATGTAATTGCAATGACCAAGCCCCATGAAAGATATCTGTGAAACAGATATAAGACAAATACAAAACCTTGTTACTTTTTTTTTTTTTTTCGATACCAGGGATTGAACTCAGGACCCTGCACTTGCCAGGGAAGTGCTTATTCTACTGAACTATCTCCCCAGGCCCAACCTTGTTACTTTGCTACTTTTAATGCTGTTTAAACTTAAATGATCATTTAAAATATTTCCCAAAACAACACTCTGTGGCCCAGTACCTTCCAGTCATTTTTCCAATAACTGATGAAATAATGCAAAGATAGCCAAAGGTATTTAATTACTTAAAATTTTCCATGGTGATTACTTGATAGCTGCAGACAAACCATTTTTTATAAATTTTAAGCTCCATTTATGAATTTGCAAATTACCAAGCAAGAACTAAAAAAGAAATGTATTTGTTTTTAACAATCCACAAAATTACCTAGAGAAGTCCCTGGTACCCTGCAGAACTGTAACAGAGAACGGATCAGAATGCACACAAATGCACTGTCTGTATCCAACAGTTTACGGGAAGGTTTGGCCAACATAATGAAATGAAAGGGAATGAAAAGCTTAAGAGTTGAAAATACAAAAAATTAAAATGTCTTTTTCCCATATGATGTTATTGTATTCACAGAAAACCCAAGGGAATCCAAAAACCAATCAGTAATATGAATTAATGAATTAGTACAAGTTTTAAATGTTAACATATGTTAAAATATAGATAAATATTTACATATGACAAAAAACTGAAAATCAGTATCTTGGCACAAAAAATTGTAAGATATGAATAAGAGAAATTTAAGGGCAGCTAAATAAATAGGATAAACATGTTTATGTTTCAGAAAACAATAATGTAAAGATATTAATTCTCTCCAAACTAACCCATATATCTAACAAATCTCAATTAAATTCTCAACTAAAGAATGCTCGTGGGAAGCTGGAAAGGCACCTCTAAAAGGAGAAATTACAAAGAACCAAGAAAGGTCAAGGCGACCTTGGGAAACACACCAGGGCTGGAGGGATTAAGCTACCAACTATCAGAATAATAACTAAGTGTGGTCAGGACTTAAAGTGGGGGCAATAGCGCTCGGGAATAGAAAAAAAGAATCCCAAAATTAAGCCTTCCATGTATTACTGCCTCTTCTATCTTGACAAAATTCTCAGTGAAGAGCACTGGGGAAAAAACGATCTATTCAACAAACTGTCTACAGCAAAAGTGCACGGGAGGAGAGAAAAGTTTCATGCCTACCTCGCGCCACACAGAAAGTAATTCCCGTGGGAGTACAGGCCTAAGTGTGAAAGACACAGCAAGCTGCTGGATACCTCAATTTCTCCACCAGGATGTAAAGTCCTAAGCCTACATAAAGGGCTAGAATATTGAGCCAAGCACTTTAAGAGCTAGTCTTCATCCAAAGACAGCATTAAAAAAGTATACGCGAAGGCCACTAGTTCCTTTCCCCTGAATTCTGGCCAGTGTGTGCCCCTAAGTGACTCAGTGCACTAGGCCAAGGAGCATGAAATTACGATGTGTCAGGCTATCCACCAGTCTGCCTACTCAGCCTTTTATCCATCTGTCTGTCCAGCCAACCGTCCACTCTCTCATTCACCTTTCTAGCCACCTGTGCAGCCAACATCCATTTATACATGGTGATCTATTTACCAGGCCAACCAAGCACTCCCCTACTCATGCCCAGTTCTCCTCATTCATTGATCCAACCACCCAACTACCTTCCCTGTCTGTCAACACACGCATCCTCCCAGTGTTCCATCCACATGTGGTTTTACACGCAGAGAGACTTGCATGGAATGTGTTCAGCCACAAAAATGTATGAGAATTCTTGCCTCAGTTCCTCGGCTGATAGCCCTTGGTCATACATGAGGTAACATTCACAAATGTAAAAATTGATATTAGTAACACTGCCACATCACATGGCAATGTACACAGGCCCAAACACTGAGCTTCATGAATTTCTAGACAGAGGTCAGTGTACTTTCTTGTCATGATATTTTTGAAAATCAGGGAGATCTTAGGCCTGTAACTAAATAAATTATAATTTCATTGCTCTTATGGTTATTGCAAAATAAATTTGTCCTTGGACCAGTGATGTGATTTTCTTCAGGAAAATGAATTATCTAGAGTTATGATCACACTGACCCATTTTGAAGCACAAAATTCCTGGCTATCCTCTTTCCTGCATAAATGTATGCAGGTCTCTTCTCAAGAGATAGAGGGGCCAAACGCAGGTCAGGCTCAGAGACGCATTCGCTGAAGCAAGGACTACTCTGCTCCTCCTCACTATGAATTCAGAGCATGTTATTATAAACGTGGATGCAAAAAGAATCAAAAAACGGCCTTTTAGTAATTGTTCTGTGCTCTCTTCTTGAGTGCTATTAAGTAAAATTCTGAAGGTCCAGTGAGAAGCCAATCTTTTATCACATTATATTTTCCTCTTACCAAACGATAATTCAACTGTTTCAACACTCCTGAAGCTATGTAAAGATTGCCTCAGAAGTCACACAAAAAAAGGCAAAAATACAGAAACACATCTTTAAAGACTGCTTAATATTCACATTACAGAATTTTGAGTACACTATCTGGCTCATAACTATTACTTAAGCCAACAAAAGTAGTCAATCATAAGAGGGATGGTAAATTTTATTTTATTGAATATAGCCAGTGGAGGTGAATTTCTGTGAGAATACAAAGGAGCAGGAAACTTAAAAGACACTGCTTGCAAAGATGACTTGCCTTGCATCACTATATTGTGCAGTTCACCTGGAATGTTTCATTTTTCCACTTGCCAAGAGAAGATAGGGAAACTCTTCCAGGTAAACTCTCTTCAGGACGTTGGTTGATTTTGAAAATGGAACTTTTGACATTGCTAATGCTACAACTAAAATTTATTTATTTATTTTTGTAGAACTGGGTTTTGAACTCAGGGCCTTGTGCTTGCCAGGCAAGTGCTCATTCTACTGAGCTATCTCCCCAGCCCCTAAAATTTAGATGTAAAAAAGGAAACAATCCAAGATAGCATTGACCTCAAACTGTAACTGTAGCCTAACCAGCATCATTGCCTCAAATTATAAGCTTTAAGTTGTGCATTGCTCTGAGCAGAGTTACGGAATCTTATGCTGTCTGGCTCCATCACACCTGGGACACAGAACACCCCTTTGTTCGCTGTGTGCACAATGCATACGCTACCCACTGCTAGTCACTTCCTAGCTCTTTGGGTTACCAAATCAGCGACACAAGACCTCAGTGCTCTGTGTCAAGTGATCCTTACTGAACTGCATCCTCCTTTCTTACCTTAGTCCTTACTTAGCTTACTCTCGATAGTGGCACATTTTGGGTCTCTGTGCGGGTACACAGGTTGGGCATGAAAACCCCAGTGAGTCCATTCACATAAGGCTCAATGTGCCCAAAGCTGTAAGGTTATGTGGCGTCACTGACCTGTGACTTACACATGTCCATAAGTCCCCTGAGTCAGGACATCCTTTTACCCCACCCTCTGCAACAGCCTTAGCTCAAATGTCCTCTCACCACACAGGAACAAGCCAGTTGCATCTCACATAAGCTGTTGGCAAAGACTTTCCGTACAGATCTCTCTCACATAACTGTCCATAGGGCCAAGTCTTGTGATTAAGACCCCCACAAGGGTGGCAAGTCTTATGGAAACACCCCTCATCAGCCTGCCATGTAAGGACACAAACCCCTTCCCAAGGTCCAGGCCCTGCCTCCTCCCATGCTGGCCTAAGGCTCCACTCGCCCCAGCAGTGTCTCTTCCCCACATCTCATATGCTCCTCCCCAACCTATCAAGGTCTCCCGGCCCGTTACTTGCACACAGGGTTTATTTAACCAGTGCCACTCAAACCCAGGCTTCTCTTCCATGATCTCCCCATCCCTGTATACCAGAGCCTTCTTGCCTTGGTCTTGGGTATTCTCCATCATCCCTTCCTCTGGTTCCCACTGTCACTCCACTCTCACCTCAGCAATAGGTGACAGTATAGCCAATCTGTGCCCTTTCCTGCCTGCTACACTTCAAGTTCGTACAGTGTGAGAAGGAGACTACCTTTATATCCTAAGCCTCGATCACAACCCCTGGCATAGGAGCGCTTCAGGAAGCACATGCTGAGTGCATCCCAAGAGCTAAGGGTCTCACCTGACCTCGTGTCTCTATAGTCAGGAAATTCACGCCACAAGCAGAGTAGCCTGAGTATATGAAAACTACAGAGAGGGATACAGGCAAGCACACTCAGCAAAATAGCGAAGCAATTCAATGCAAAGGCAGTCACGCACCGCTGAAGATCCGTCTTGGCTAGCACAGTGCGCAGCTCCCTCCTTTAAAGCACTTCTCATCATGGATGCTCCCTGAGAAGAACATAGACTATTCAAGTCACCTTGTTTTAATTCAAAGGTCAATGGGTTTCTCCATTAGAAATTCTGTTCTCTTGCTTAAAATGACATTTGGAAAAGTAAACGTTCATTGTTCTACCTCCTTAACAATAAAATGTTTAGATACAAACCTTATAAGCTGCATTATGAAATAGGTACTTTTAACAGATGATGGTCACATTGCCAGATGAAAGATATGAGATGCATAGTTAAGTGTGAACTTCAAATTATACTATTTCTTAAATTATAACTATGGCCCTGTCACATTTGCAATAGATTACTACTTTAAAACTTCACCACTTATCTGAATTCATTGCTCACTTGAGCAGCACTTAAAACTAACAATATATCTGGATCCAAACTTCACTGGTGGTTCCCTATTTTGCCTCCAAACACAAGTCCAGCGTGATGCTAAAGCAGTGAATTCGGAAGCTGCAAAACTCCAGCTGACTGAACTCAGCCTGTCAGGGGTCTCAGCAGAAGGGCTCACATGGGGAGACGCACAGACGCCCACGTAGACAGAGACCTCGGCACAAGCTCCGCGCACTTTCCTGTGGTATGCCATGAAGTGATGACATTCTCATCTATCTTTACTTTTTTATGACTTAAGAAGAACAATAATCCTGAAATTTATGCATCTTAGACCAGGAGCACACTTGCTAGCCTTGTGGGTATTCTGAATTCTGGAAAGCCAGCGTGTCACGGTATTCTAATTAGCTACCATAAAGGTTATTCCTTTGTGTTAATATTCATGCTGAGGCCTGACCCTGAATAATCGCAGAGCAGTTTCCTCACAATAAAGGCTCTTCCTGTGCAGCCTGAACTCATTCGACTCCTTTTGGAGCAATTAGACTAGCCAGGTATCCAATAAGAACTCCAGGCATTTTTCACAACTAGACTTTAATTTAATAATGAAGATTAGGTTTTACTTAGTCCCTAATCACAAGGGAGGGGCAGCACCAGCCCTCTGCTGTCAGCACCCCGGTGTCTCAGTATTGCGTGGACAGTGAAAGGCCTCTGGACAGAGTCAGCCTCTTCTCTGTGCGGCTTTGAACTTGGTTGGAGTCAGGGGGCAGAACATGCAGGACAGGCAGCGCTCCCAGGAGGGCTGATCCTCCCTTTGTAGCGAACTTCCAGACCTGGGTAAAATTTGCCTGATGTAACCATGAGAAAGCAGAAAGAGAAAGTTCTAGTAAAGGATTTAAAAACCAAAGAAAAAAGAGTGGAAGGAAAACATAGCACTCAAGAAAAAGAGAAAAAATAATGCATTCTGAGCCCAAAAGAATGTGCCTCACAATTCCTATGGGAATCATGTTAAAAGCAATGTCCATAAACCACAAAGAGACTCTAACCGAAATATAGCCCAGAAGCAAGCTAAGGCAAAAGAGAGATTCGGTTAAAAATAAAGAGACTGTATTTAGAAGAAATACAATTTGATGTAGAATAACTCTAACCCGCATTAAAATCATGAGGAACAGAAACCAAGGCTGGAAAATCACATTGGTAGAGTAGATGACAAGCCTAGAAGAAGAGCTCTATGTTCATGAGAAATGAATATAAATCATTGATTGTTCTGTGCAAAGACCCAAAGGGGTGCAATGCACATAAAATTACACATAATTTGTGTCACTGTAAAATACACAGAGCACCAAAGACAAATGATGTGAAACGTACAACAGAAAACATATTCGGGGGGGGGCAGCAAAATCTGCTCCCTGAAGAGCACCCTGGGTGGTAGCAGGATTATTTTAAAGAAGTAAACATCTAGGACCCATCAGATGAAAGTTTTACACTTGAAGGAAAGGAAACAGCTTACAAGATTTGAAGGAGAAAAATTAGATCAATGACTCAGAAAGAAAAATTAAATTGAATTCAGGTTTCCTCTTCCCAATATCAGGTAGCCTTCCAGAGTATAAACAGCGAAGATGCACAGTTCCCTACTCAGTAACGCACGCAACAGATATATAGTAAAGGCCATCTCTGCGCCAATCCTCGGGCCAGGCCGGGGTGGCTATGTTCTTTAGATACCCACTCTTGGTGGAGGTGACAGCAGCTCCGAAAGGTGGCCTCCTGCATCCACAGAGCTGCACCAGGCAGTCCTGGCCGGGACCCCAAAGGGTTTGAGTCACAGCAGTGGCGTGGCTGGAATACAGCCAGGCATGCACGAGCCTACTAAGGGGCAGCCTTGGCGGGCTGAGCTGCTTTTGCCCAAACACAGGGCAAACTGAGAGTGTTAGACCGGAATGCTTCCCTTAGGCCGGAGATGGGAGGGAGCTGGGGAGAGAAGGGAAAGAAGGTGCGCGCTGCTGCTGCTGTAATGCAGTGGCTGGGGCTGGAGCCTGGAGCCTGGAGCCTGGGTCCTGTCCAGCATTCGCAGAAACCCCGTGCCCTGCCTCTCCTCTCCCGAAGCTCGGTAGCTTCCTGCCTAGATGGCCCAGGGGTCCATGTGCTGAGGACCAGTCCCAGCCTCCCAGGGCAGCTTCCTTCTGTCCACACTGCCACCTTGTCCCTTTCCTCTCCTCCCGCACTGCCCTCAGCAAAACTCTGCAGGTCACCTGTGACCCTGGGTGCCCTACAGAGAAGGTGCTGCCGGAGGGTTGGCTCCCAAGGGAGCTCGGCATCCTCAAAACTGCCTGCTGCCTTGAGAAGCCCCAAGGAGCAGCGCCCTGCCCACACCCTCGGGCTCAGCAGTGGGGTCGGCTGCTCTTGCCGTCGCCTGGAGGATGGATGACTAGTGCCAGACGCTACTGAAATGTAAAGTTGGTGAATAATTTTTATCATGTGGCTATAAGACAGGATAGAAATGTCATGGTCATATATGGACTGATAAAATACATAATCTAAAACAAGAGCCTTCATTTAAAATTTCAGAGAAATCAATAAAAGCCAATAATCATTTAAAAGAAACAAATGTATTAATTTTCTCTGTATTTCATGAAGGTATCAGTAAAGTTGATTTCTGACATTGACCTTTAAAATATAGAGACTGGAACAATGTTTAAAATGGGTAAACTGATGTTGCAGTCAGGGTTTGCAATTTAGTACAAGATGCATAATTTATAGGATGATTTTCTAATAGTCACCCAAAGAGTCAAGTTCAAATGGGTGGTGGAAATCTGTCCACACATTAAGAACTCAAAGAATCCACCCTGGATCTCATGGCAGTGTCCATGACAAGTCCAGCTGAAGACCTGTAGCCCATGACAATGTCTCATGCAAGTCTGCTTCCAGGATCTGGGTTGCGAAGGCCCACAGGTCAGTAGTAGAAGCTAGAAAGTCTGTGCCAGCGGGATGAAGGATCTGCGATGGCCAGCTGAGGGAGCAGCCCTGGAGCTGCAGTGCTCACAGTCAAATCCAGAGCTCCCCTGAAAGGTACCCTGGCCATCCTCAGTGACAGCGAGGTCCTAAGCTCCTGTGATGATGGGCACAGCAGAGTTCATATCAGGAAAGCCAGCAAGACACGCTTCTCCAGGCCGTGGAACAGTGAACCATCTTCCCCTCTGGGGCCAGGAAGCAAGGCTCAAAGTAAGGACCGGAGCTCCCCACAGTGACCACAGCCATTCTCAGGGACAACAGGGTCCCAAGTTCCTTTGATGATGAGAACAACAAAATTCAAAACTGAAAAGCCAGCACGACGAGCTCCTCCAGGAGAACCTAGAGCCCCAGGGGAGCCCACAGCTCCCTAACATGTCTCCTTTTCTTCCCTAGACATCCTTTTCCTTTGTTGTCAACAATTCCCAGGTGGGCCTTCCACACCCCGCAACGTGCTGATTCGGTTCAGCCGGGTGTTACAAGCTGACCTCCAGCTGTCAGTTCACCATAGCTGCAGATCCTATGAAGTATATTAATTGGCTGAGACTTTCATAACAAAATCTTACTGATGGGATGGTTCACAACATAAAACCTGAATGTCCAAGGTGAGACTGACCCTCTGTGGTTGCTGCCAAAGGTGCTTTCCCTCACTCCCTGGCCGCAGTTTTCTTGGTGCGTCCTGCCTGCTTACACCTCGATCCTGTGGGCTCCCAGAGCCACAGTCCTGGGTTCTCTTTTCTGGAAGGTCAGATGCTCCTAGGTCCACCCTGGGCAGTGAGGAAGAGATAGAGAGGCGACACAGGGAGTGCCTGGCTCGCTCTTCTTTCGGGACCTTATCCTATCAGGTCATGTGCGTGGCCTCAGCTAACCTTTATCTCTTCCTTTCTCCAAACACTGGGGGTTAAGACTTCAGCATCTCAGTTTAGGTACAGCACATGGCAGATGGCACAGATGGCTCTGCATGCTACAGACAGCAATGGAGGCCAGGAAGAGTATGTGGGGTGAAGAAAGCAGAGGGAGGACGTCTGGAAGGAGGACCGCAGGGACCCACTTAGCAAGGCGGGTACGCACAGTGGGAGAAAGCTCTCTCCCAAAGGCAAGACTTTCCTGTCGGACCACATGGTTTCCAAAATCAGCTGGTGACACTAACAAAACACAGAAACTTAGGAAAGTTAAAATGAAACATTCACACAAGATTTCAAGCAATGATAACCACAACGAGACAAGCATCAGGCTATTAATAACCATATACTATAAAATTCCAAATCAAAACAAAGTTTAAAAGATTGATAATTGATCCACCCTGATGATTTAACAGAAATATATATACTTTCAAAAACACATTTGGTAGAAATATATCATGCAAAATGTTTTTATCAAAAAGGAGAAAATGGTAGGCATGAAAAGGCCCTCCCTGCACTGTGTGCTCTTCTCCATCTCAAGTAGGCAAAAGCGACCCTGGTGCTGGCTGCCTTGGAGCAGGCCGTGCAGGAGGCGAGAAACGGGGTGCCATTGTTCAGGAGAAGCAAATGTAGGCGTGTCGGGATTAGCAGGAGGCCTCAGCGCCACATGGAAGGTGCAAAGTACTATACAAAGACCCACACGCCGTCTTCATACCAGAAATAACAGTCAGGAAAGCACAGTGGTCTATGTCCTACTTACAGAAATTGCATAAAGATGGTGACAAACATCAGCTTTAAAATGTATGTGTGTAACTACATGCCGAAACTAAAGCCATTCTGGGCTCGGCACAGAATGGCCTAGAAGACGGCTTAATAAATGGAGAGCACCTAGATGGCAGGAAATCAATACAGTGAAACTATCAGTTTTAATGAAAGTATTAGGCTCATAGAATTGTCTGTCTCTCTTTCCTGCGGCTACCTCAGGATTATAGGAATTGGTCCCAGCGCTGCTGCATGCCTCAGTCCACCTGGATACTAAAATCGGAAGCTGCTTGACTCCCTGCTGCGAAATCGCACAGAACTTGCACACCATCCCCACGCAGCGGCCCTTGTGCTCTTCAGTCTCTACCTGTCATGCCTAAATTATAAATGCCAGGTGACAGCTGTCAAGTGCAGTACCCAGAGAGTGACAAGAAAAACACTGTGTGTTCAGTACAAATGCAATGCTCCTCTCAGGTATTCTTTATCTGTCACTGGTCGGGTCCCTGGATGTGAAATCTGTGTATACAGAGGCCCTACGTCTCACCAGTCGGGTGACTCCAACAGCTCTGGACACATCTGAGGCCAAGTGCGGAAGGCCCAGTCAAGGCCCTGGGCCTCTCCTAGGTTTTCTCCCTGTGTCCTCACCTGGTGTCCCTCTGCGCCCTTGTGTATCTACTTCTGTCTTAATGGCTTCCCCTAAAGACACAGGTGAGACGGACTGGGCTAGCCCTAGAGCTTCATTGCAACATAATGTCCTTAGAGTTCCGGCTCACAGTCAGTTATGCTACATGGTGAAGACGTCCAATGGGAATTCCCGGGAAGACACACTCCAGCACACGGCTGAGCGTAGTGAGAACTAACGAAACCATCATGGGTCCTGTGCACCGCCGCTGAGGGGGCACCACCGCCAGGAAGGGCACCGCTGCCAAAGGGGCACCGCAGCCGAGGAGGGCACCGCCGCTGAGAAGGGCACTGCTGCCAAGACACCGCCACCAAGGGGGCACCGCAGCCGTGAGGGGCACCGTAGCCGAGGGGGGCACCGCTGCCGAGGGGGCACCGCCGCCGAGGGGGCACCGCCGCCAAGAAGGGCACCGCTGCCGAGGGGACACCGCCCCCGAGAGGGGCACCGCCGCCAAGAAGGGCACTGCTGCTGAGGGGGCACCGCCGCTGAGAAGGGCACCGCCACCGAGGGGGCACCACCGCCGAGAGGGGCACCGCCGCCAAGAAGGGCACCGCTGCCAAGGGGGCACCGCCGCCAAGGAGGCACCGCAGCCGAGGAGGGCACCGCCGCCGAGAGGGTACCGCCCAAGGCACTTCTGCTTTCTGCTCCAACAGACCACGATGACGGCACCGGAGCCCCCTCCTAGGCCAGGCCCGACACAAGCTGTCTGCGCCGCTGTGCCTCTCCTGACCGCCGTGACTGGGGGACTGTCTTAGTTACTCTTCTCTCGTTGCTGTGACAAATACCCAACACTCAAAATGAAGG
>NDGM011250776.1:2848-16491 GCA_002564305.1 Octomys mimax
TCTCTCTCTCTCTCTCTCTCTCTCTCTCTCTCTCTCTCTCTCTTTCTGTCTCTCTCTCTCTCTGTCTCTCTCTTCCCATCTCTCTCTCTCTCCATCTGTCTCTCTGTCTCTCTCTCTCTGTCTCTCTCTGTCTCTCTGTCTCTCTCTCTCTTCCCATCTCTCTGTCTCTCTCCATCTCTCTGTCTCTCTGTCTCTGTATCTCTGTCTGCCTGTCTGTCTCTCTGTCTCTCACTCCTTCTCTAGCCTCTTTTTTCTCTCTCTGCTTCCTAGATTTTATGAGGAAAGCACCTGCAGCTATTCTCCTGCAGTGCAGTGCCTCCATGCCATGTCAAACCACCTTGGAGGCTACCAACTAAGGACTGAAATAAGCCTCTCTTCCTCTAAATTGTGAAGGTCTGGTATTTTATACCAGCAATGAAAAAGTAATAAGGACAGGGGGGTGATTATGACCCACATAACTCCTGTTAGGCCTCAGTGCCCAGCACAGCTGAACTGGAGGGTGAGTTTTCAGGACATGCACTTTGGGGAACTGAAGTCATAGCAAGTATGCTCAGTCATTTTATATTACTTGAATGGAAATTAACAAAATTCATAGAAGGGCCAGCCAAACTGCTCAGAGGATTAAAGCACTGCAAGCAGGTACAGGGACAGGGATACAATCCCCAGGGCTACTGTGCTGGCCCCACCGCCAGACCACACTTATATGGCGACTGAGACTGGGCGTGGTGGCGCTAGCCTGTAATCCCAGCTCTTGGGAGGCTGTAAAACAGGTGAATCACTATGAGTCTGATTTAGTAGTGAGACCCTGAACACCCTGTAGACTCTTCCCTAAAAAATACAGACATACACAAAAAAATACATGGAGATATCACATTGTAAACTGTCTTCTTTAATCTTTAGTAGATTTTAGATATATACGGTCCACACATTTACACAGAAGGATTTCTCTGTGTTCTGAAAACCTCAAGCACTTACACAACTTGGAAAAAGCCAAGGCTTGTCTTCCTCACAGAGTTCATTTATAGAATGGGGCTGTACACTACGAGCATTTGACTTTTGCTTCCTCGGTGTTATCTGGAACTGACCTAGTTTTCTTAGGCTCCCTTCTGCTCAGCTGGTATTGTGTTATATTGCTTGTTTTCCTTTCTTTGTCATGTTAAAGAATCACTCCCACATTTTTAACATCATTGATTTCTAGAAGACTTGGAGTTTTAAAACAATACTAAGACCACCACTGGCAGAATACTTTGGTAACAAAATTGTAGGACATTTGATTTTTAAAACATCATATCTCTAACTTTCAAAAAGGCACATTTTGGGCCAGGGAGATAGCTCAGTGAGATAAGTCCTTCCTGGAAGCACAAGGTCCTGAGATCACTCCATGGTACCACCAAAAAAAAAAAAAAAAAAAAGGACACATTCTTTGTGTGAATATGTCGTCACTCATTTTATTTTCAAAGTAGTTTTTCTCTGAATGCTATATAAAGAGTGTAATAATAACCAAAACATCAATTATATAGATGTATCAAAAATATATTACATAATACATGCATAACAATTACTACACAGTCATCTTGAAGAATTGATATTACTACCCTCCCCTTAGTCCCAGCTTATAGAAATTCCTTTACAAATGATAAAAGGGACAAAGACTGTCTGTTATTTTTCTCTCCTTCCTGGGACAAAATATCCAACACCCAAAATTAAGGAAGGAAAGGTTGGGGCTGGGGAGATGGCTCAGTGGAATAAGTGCTTCCCTGGCAAGTACAAGGGCCTGAGTTCAATCCCCGGTTCACAAAAGAAAAAAAAAAAAGAAGGAATGGTTAATTGAGCTCACATTTAGTGGAGGTTTCAGTCCATACTACTGGCTCCAAGACAGAGTGGACAGGGCAGAGGGCAGCCATTCATGGCTCCAGAAAATAGCAAATAGCAAAGGTAAAAGGGAGGAGCAGTAGCAACAGTGGAAATGGAGAGTGAGTCTGTCTCCCTTATGTTGCCTTCAGGCTCCCTGCCCCAGGCTGGAGTGTAACACTCATACCCATAATCCCAGCAGCATTCACACCTATAATCCAAGCATGGGATCATAAATTAATCTCAAACTATAGAAGTCTGCCCCATGATTGCGTGAAGCTTTGTGGGTTAACAGACAAACCATAGCAAAGACCTTGTGAAAAATACAGAAAGACCCCACTCTAGTTCAGTAGAATGAAACTGAATTTTACCTGGATTGTGCTCATCAAGCAAATTACATTGGAGAAGTATTGGTTTGCATGGGACTTAAAAGTGGTAGTTGGTATTTTGGGTTGAAGTTGAGTTGCTATTGTCTATGGCAGTAGAGAAAATAATATAAATATAAGAAGAGTTTATAGTTCATTTAGCCTCCCATTCAAACTTGATGCATTTTTTAAATTTGGCACATTTGCCTTATTTGGAACAGTTTGTATAATGACAATTGTTATTTCATTCTGATACCATACTCATTAGAATTTACATAACTTATATTTGCATGCATATATATTTACCATTTCTCCATACCAAAAATATCCCACTACATTTTCGCAATGCTCCTTCTGGGATGTCCAGGCCACATAAAATTGCAAAGAGTTCATTAGGACGATGTCACCAGCATAGCTATAATTAAGGCTGCATCAGCAATTTCAGGTTTATAACTCTGCTGTAAAGTTGTACTCTGGGATGAAACTCAGCACAAAAGCTCAACCTGGGAGTAGATTGTTTGCCAGATCTGGGAGGAATATGGAGAGAAATTAATTTGGTTGTTTATGATTCATTATACTGTTCATCTGATTCTTGGTAGCATTTAAATTAAGATATTTTATACACTGATGATCATCAGGATCTGGAATTTTCACCAGTGTCTTCATAGACCTCATTCAGACTGTAAATATTGCAGTAACTTGGATGGTGTCCCTGTTTATGCTACATGAATGGGGACAATTGTGCAGAGGGATGCAATTAAAACAGAAAAAGTCATTCTAATTAGGCAGAAATGGTAACATCTCATCAGTGTAGGATGCAGCTAATTCCTTAGTTGCCTTTATATTTCTGTCAAATAGACACTGAGGCACATTGCCTCAAAATGCTCTGGGATATTTAATTTGTAAATCAACATCCATTCTCAGAAAACCATAGATCTTGTTCATTTAGAAAACCACTATTCCCATTTGACTTCTCTTAGATGTAGCCACAGGGCTAGCGACTAAGGAGAGGACCTAATTGAAAATGTCCTGGGATTTGACGCTTCCTCAGATCCTTTCATTTCACCTTGCTGTTTTGCACAGACAGACTTGCTGTCCTGAGACTTCTAGCTGTAGTAATCAAGAGTGAATTCCTATTACAGTTAATTTGTGATCAGATACATTGCCATCTGGGGTGCAAGTTTAAATGTGGATTTAGGCAGTTAACTAAAATGTAGTCCCAATCTAAACAATTAGAAGCTCCTGATTTTCAGCAAGGTATTTACTACTAATGGGGTGTGTAATAGTTACAAACTGGGACTCTGGAGCAGAAAGGAACTGGGTTCAAACACTCTTCCTGCTGCTTTTACTATCTGTCTGGGCTTTGACTCAATATGCTTGAGCTTCAGTTTCTTTTTCTATCATGTGAATGTGTATACAGTTATAAAGTTGAAGAAGCTAGCCCTGAAAAGCACAGGACCTGGCACATGACAGCTACAATTATAAAAAGTGTTCAGTGGCCTGACTGAAATGACTTTTTTAATGATGTTTTAATTTGTCGTTTACTTATGCATTCACTCACTCATGAAATCCCTGTGTGATCAAGCCTATATGATGTAGGTTTATTTAAAAAAAAAAAAGTAAAAGACATTGCCATTACTCCCACTAAAAGCTCTCCTCCTCACCTGGAGTACATCATTCTTGGCCTACCAGTCTTGGCCCACTTTCTGAAGCAGTTTGGAAGTTCTCTTTCAATAATGCCATTATGAGGTGTGATCAAGAATACAGTGAATGCTGCTGCCAAATACCATTTAATGGAAAGGCAGACTGAGAAAATATTGCAGTATGTCCTCATCCATCTGTTCAGTAGACCTGGCACCATACCACTGCTGGCCCATCTGTAAAGTCATGAAAGGTAAATGTTTTGAGTCCATTCAGGGAATATCAGCAGCCATGTCAGGGCAAATGAAGATATTTATGAAAGAGGAATCCCAGAACTGCTTTAGAAAGTGGCCAGGAAAGAGTGGTAAGTGTGGTTGAAGTAAGGGGAAGGATTCTGAGGAGGCTTAATGATGATATGTCTTTTACTATAAGAGAATTTTAAAATTTAAATGTTCACTGTGTTGTTGGCCAGTCAGCTGAATCATAAGGCCAGTCATACACAGTGCAAACAGTTGTTTCTACTGTATTAGCCACTCTGATTAAGTGCTATGTGTGGTGCTAATCAGGATTGGCTTAATCATAGTGCAAGAAGCAGATCCAAAAAGTTATCAGAGAAATAAAATAACCATTCGTTTTTATAAGGAGGAAGCAAACAAGAGATCAAGATGGAAATTAGCAATCAGGAGATGGACAGGAGTGGTAATGCAGTGTTCAAGGAAGACTTCCAAGAGGAGGCTTCTATAAATCTGAGGCCTAACAGATAAAGAATGACTAAAAGACTAGATCACAGAATAGCACTGCAGGACAAAAGATCAGATCCCCCACACCCAGAGGAAAGAATTTGGTATTCTCAATGATAGGGAAAATGGCCAGTTGGCTGAATCATAAGGCGGGTCATATATAAGATGTGATTACCTTGGAAAGTGTGGAAGAGGCAAAGTAGCACAGGCTTTCTTCATGCAAAGAGTATTAGTTCCATTTAGAACATCGTGAGAAGCACTAGAAGAAATGACAACATGTGTGCAATTTAAGAAGTTTCTTCAAGGTGGTCTCTGGAGAAAGGCTTGAAAAGAGTCCCTAGAGTCTCAGGGAGACTTCCTATTAACTCAAGGAAACTACAAACTCACCTGTGCTGGGGGATATTTTGTTATCTGTGTGATCTGTGATGAATTCTTAGGTGTAAGATGCTTTCATTATCAACCTATCAAAGAAAGAGAGGATGATGCTCATAGTCACTTAGCTGGCAAGTGAGAGCCACTTTTTATAGCAGAGCCACTCAAAACTGCATTACTGCTATTTCAAAAATGCATACCATCATTCATAATTTCATTAGGTTATAACTTGCTCACTTCCAGGAAAACTATATTTTACATCTTCCCACTTCTCCAGCACAAAAAAATTCTTTTGGTATTTTTAAATTTAAAATTCAAGAATAGTTAGCAGATCAGCATATTTCCCTGATTTTCTACTCTCTAGGTAGAAAATATTTTTGGTCTTGTTTCAACCTTGTATTATTAAATGACCTTTAGAACTTAATTTAAATGCATAACTATCACAGAATGAAAACCAGAATTCAGACACTCACTGGAATATTTTGGTTAGTATGGTGTTCTTGTTTATTTTATTTTTCTATTTTGCTCATTTCATATTGACCTGCATTTTTAGAGAAGATGTAAAAGTTAAATGAAAGGTTTTCCTATTTTGCATTTTATGCATTGCTAAATTATTAAATGATAATATAATAATAAGCACTTATCTAGTGCCTTACTCAAGTATTTCTTATTTGCAGCTCCAGCCCTAGAGAATACTGAAAATGTATTCTCTGTAAAGTTTCCAAGGAAATGTTAGCTAGTTTGCTTCTTCTTGATTGGCCCAACAGTGTTAGAATTTTCCATTTATTAATTACTCCAACAAATGAGCTGGAGAATATACATGTAGAGATTAGGAAACAGTTGGCCTTGGGTTGGGTTTGAAGTCAAATAAGGCCACTGAGCTTCAACGGATGCTTTCACATGTTGAAGGACAATCGGGCCATCTTCATGACTAGATTCTGTATGAATGTGTAAATGGATGCAAAGAAATCATCATGTATGGCTAGACACTACAAGAAAGTCAACCTGAATACATCAAAGCCTGATACATGCACAAGACTCTTGTCTAAAAGATATCATATGTCAGTTATAACTGTCAAATTCATGGTGGGCTGAGTTTTTGGTTGCAAACTGAGATGATAGAGCTAGATGGCTTATAGAAACTAAGAGCTAAAGGATGCAATGAAGGATAAAGACGTGCCTGTAAGCAAGTTGTGTTTCATTAGGCCATGTTGTTCCCACATGAGAAGTTCAAGTGGTTTAGGGAACAACTGCGATTTTCCATTTTTCTTTGAAATATCCTGATTGGTAAAACTCAACAATAGCTAAGAAAGTCCATCCCTTCTAGCGGTGACACAGGTTCCCTTGTTTGCCATAGGTCTTGTCACTCATTTTTATTAGCATCTTGTATGCCTTGTCGATTTCTGTGATCATCAGAACAATAACATGGGAGGCAGTTTTTAAAATTGTCCCTAGTGATCCTTTCTCTGTTTTCTTCCCTTTGTCTATCTCCTCCCCTTGTGGGGGTTAGACTTAGTGACTCTCTTCTTTAAAGGAAAATAAACAGAATGCAGCAGAAGCAAGGCATGACACTTTCTAGATGTGACCATAGAAGACTATGACTCCCATCTCACTGATGCTCTCTCTGCGCCTGCTCTACATGCTTTCAGGAAGCAAGCAGCCAGCCTGGTGGGTGGTGGGCATACACAGTAGGGGCCAACAGCCCTTGTAGAATGACATCCCTAGGTCCAAATGCTATCAGAACAGATTCCTGCCAATCACGTAAATGAGCAGAATTGACCTTAGAGTGGAGACCACAGCCCTGGGCCAACATTTCCATTATATCTTTGTTAGAGACCCCAAGGAAGAGAACCCAGCTAAATTGTACCCATATTACTGACTCAAAGAAATTGTGTAATAAGCTATTGGATGCTAGAATAACTTGTTACACTACAGAAGATAAAAACTATGTCATAATCCAGAGATAGGTGTTGTACTGACTAGAATATACTAGAAATTTTCCTCAGGATTCCACATAAAGACAGTGAAATTTCTGTTCCCACTATGCAATTCTAGAGTAACAAATAATACTAGAGCTAATCAGTATATATGCGATAAATTAAGAGGACCTGCTGGTGAGTCAACTGTTATGAAACACTATTATATTATAGTATGTTGTTTATATGATTATTATTTTTAAATTAAAACTGACACATATAATGACATTTTGGTCAATGATGAACCACATGTAAATGGGTGCCCCATAATAGTATAGCCCAGCTAAAGAGTTCTCACAACTTAGTAACACCATACAAATTGTAGTTCTGAGGGCCGGCGGTATAGCTCAGCAGACTAAGCACTTAGGTAAGTTCAGGGGCCATGGTTCCATCCCTGGCACCACATGCTGCGCCGGCCCCACCCCTGGGCATGCTGAGCCAGCGATGGAGTTCGGGTATGGTGGCACTTGCTTGTAATCCCAGCACTAAGGAGGTAGAAATCACTACAAGTCCGAGTTTCATCCGAGCTCCATAGTAAGACCCTGCACACACACAAAAAGGCCAGCCAAATAGCTCAGCGGATTAAAGCACCTGCAAGCAGGCTCAGGGGCCAGGGGTTTGCTTTCTGGGCCTGCTGTGCCGGGCCGGAACCCGGGGCGCGCTGAGACAGCAATTGAAATGCGTGGTGGCACCCGACTTTTAATACCAGCTCTTGGGAAGCTATAAACAGGCGGATCATTACAAGTCCAATCTAGTAGTGAGACCATGGACACCCTGTAGACTCTCTTCCCTAAAAAAATACAAAAAAATACANAAAAAAAAAAAAAAAAAAAAAAAAGGAACAGAAGAAATATCTTACAGGCATGCAGTGTGTCTTCAGTGGCTATGGGTAACTAACTCAGTGTCACCATTAACCTTTACCTTTAAAAAAAAAATCGTAGTCCTGTATTACACATTACTCGTGTATTCATACTGGTGCTTGTGTAAACAAGTCTACTGCACTTCTAGTCCTGTGAAACTATAGTGCAAATAATTAGATACAGTACGAATTTATTGAAAATGATGAAAAACTGTTCTATTACTGTTTTATATATTATGAGACTTTTCATCCATATTTCTGATACCAAAATAACTTATACAAAAGTTGATTGCACAGAAGTGCACCATGTTATACCAACAACAGCCTCGTGGATCTTATGTTTATTGCATCTCGTGGTTATACCTAGAAGCCCTGTTGCTTTACCATCCTGTACTCTCCAGATTTGCATGAATATAAACCATGATATTCTCACAAGCACAAATTATATAATATCACAGTGCTCAGCACATGTCCTCATTGTTAAGCAGCAGATGATATATTGTTTATGCTTCTTACAATCCCTTTAGTTGCCTTGCCAAGAGCTTTGGTTATCAAAAATGTGTCTCAGACACACAAAAAAATGTGAAAACTGTTGGCAAATTGCAAGGATGCCACACTCCAAAAGGAGATGAGTTGGAATGGGTTTTTCTTGGTACAACAGAAAGATTGGAGTGGCATCTCTTTCATCTGTAACCAAGGGTAACATCTGAGTTAGGAGAAAAGCTGAGCATGGGGAAAACACAGCCTTCAAAAATCTTGATATGATTTGTAGTGATAAGCTGTGCAACCCTTAGTGGGTCACTCTACACCTCTTTCTCGGTTGGTAAACAATCCCACCAATTCTGAGTGCATTGAGCTCTGTAACAGTCTCTGTGTTCAACCAGGCATTGTGCATAACATGGAGACAAAATGAACAAGATGGGGAATGTTCCACATGACATCTTCAGTTTCTGAGTTGGGATATTTATGTTTTAAGAGATGCTTAGTAAATTATAGTGTTTTGTTCAAGAATAACAATTCAAGATATTGAAGTATTAGAAATGGAGTAGGGAGTTACTAGTGCTAGGTTCCTTATTCAACTGATGCTTTTGTCATTACTTAATTTCTTTCATCCTATAAAATACAGAATTCTTCATATTTACCCAAATAACATTAAATATCATTTTAGAGATATATTTCTGTGTGACTGATCACTGAAGATTTAACCAAATAGCTCACACATGCTAGAGAAGCCCTCTAACATTGAGCTACATTTCTTACCTCCTTATAAATTTCTTAGCAATATTCACATGCCTACTTTAATGATGTTTAATGTCACATTTTATAGCCTTTAAACCCTCTCCTTATGTACACCTGAAATTCTTATAAATCTTATATAAAATATATTGATTTATTCATGACACACATTAGCAATTTAAGCAAATTTACTTTTTTACTTAGTAATAATATGCGGTTTTTACTCAGTTATATGTTTTACTTAGTAATTATATGCTTAGTAATAACATGCTTTGTGTATATTTTATATTCTTTTTTGTGTGTATATTTCATGCATACGACAACAATATGTATGGGTAAGTATGGTGGCTTATGTTCCTCCAAAGCCTTGTAGTTAGAGCTGCGGCTTTTTAGAGATGGCTAAATCTAGAGTTTGTGACTTATTCACGGTGCAATGCTAGGATTAAGGTGCTAGGATTAAGGAATGGTGACTATTAAGTCAGCCCACTGATTGCCTCGGCACCGCTCTAATCCTAGTAGCCTGGATAGATATAGCGGACAAAAAAAAGGATTGTCTTGTCCCTTGCTTTCTTGCTTTGGGTCCCTTGCTTGCTTTGTCCCTCTGCCTGCCATGAACTAACTCTTTGGCCCTTGTCTGCTATGCTCCCTTGGAGCTAGCTGCTTATGATCAAACCCTCTACAAACTATGAGCTCAATAAGCCTTTTCTCCCTTAACTTGTAGATGCCAGTTATTTTGTCCTTGGAAGGAGAGAAAAGTAACAAAGACA
Source organism: Octomys mimax (assembly GCA_002564305.1). Lineage (NCBI taxonomy): Eukaryota > Metazoa > Chordata > Mammalia > Rodentia > Octodontidae > Octomys > Octomys mimax. The sequence goes on from NDGM011250776.1 coordinate 12,656, forward strand.
GTGAGATCAAGTGACACTCTCAGTGTCTAAGATCATGAGATTCATACATAAGAGGTTAAAACAATAAATCATCAAAGCTATGTTTACTATTAGCTGGTCAACCAGCTCTCTCAAATAATTGCCATCCTGCAATATTCAATGCATTTGGCCTGAGGTATATGTATGAAGTTTTATTGTCAATCAATAGGATCACCTACCTTATTGTTTCAGGTGTGAATACTTAATGGTTTGGGAGGGTTTTCAACTCCTCAAGAAATCCATTGGATAATCTTGCCCAAGTTCACCTTTTAAAGTTTTCCCAGGACCACTCATTGTGCATCAAGTATGAGAAGTAGATCAAAGGTTAATGATACTTAATTGGACTTCATTAAGTGATAATATAAGATCTCAAGCTTCTCATTATACCCCAGTATTAGACAGCAGTGCCATAACATTAAGAAATAATGAAGTAGAAGCCATGCATTATCATGCATCAGAACACTCCAGCAACTTATTATGTTTCAGATATATTGTCTCTAGTGAAGTATGCAGTGAGGTGCATGTTAATAGCTTGATCCTGTTCCCATTTAGAGAAGAACTATACTTTTTGTATGATAAAGATGTTCTGATTGGAACTATCATGATTTAGGAGACTGTATTGGATGCCATTTATTTTTTGTTACTATTTATTAGCTCCCTTCAACCATCAAAGACAAGGTTATTAGTACTATTATTTATATGTGATGGTTCCTCAACTTGCACAGTCCATTTAAAACAGCTTTCTGTTCATGCAGAATTTTGAATTAGGGATGGTCTATTTCATCATTTCTTTTGTGACAATTTGCATTCTACTTTGGTAATACAGGGATGAAGACAGCACATTTTCTACTAAGCACATTTTATTTAGACCAGCATCCGTTCTATAGTTTTCATTTTGCTCTTAGAATGAGAATCCATGCACACAAAACTGTAACTGTAGTTTCCCTATCAGGGAAAATGAATGTACAAGTGTGTTGTATAATACCATGTGCTTCAGCGATAACCACAGTGCAGGACAGAGAGCTAACCTTGGTTTTCTGTAATGCAAAGCTGTTCTCAAAAAGATATTGCCCTTCATCACAATTTAATATAATTGCTTCTAATCTGTAACCTGAACCATAAACTGCAACCTGCTATCCAAACACTAACATTAAGCTGCTCTTCTCTAGGATGTTGATAGGATACTTTACATTCGTAGCTCTCAGATAGAAACTGGATATCTGGAAAGGCATTCTGAGCTGTTTCCCCTAAATATTTCCATGAGTAAGGAATTAAATGATAGAGTATACAGAACATTTATCATAATTTAGATGATTGACAGAGGGCAGGCATGGTGATGAACTGAATCCCAAACAGAAGTCACATGACAAAAATCTCAATACACCCTGAGCTTCACATGAAAGCAAACATCAGGTTCCATGAAACTTTCAGGGCTGTGGCTTTAGAAAAGTATGAGAGCCCATATTTTGGCAATACCTTATTGATAACCTCTGTGTGTGAAAAGGTACTTTCTACCTTATTCGGTTTACACTGATTAATATTTAATTCCACTATGTGACAGCAACAGTACCTTGACACCTGTGCAAAAGACCCTTTTCTCAGGAATTGATGCTTGAGCCAGCACCTCATTAGAGCATGTAGCTAGCAGGTGCGTTCTCACTGGAGGCACCAAGAGAAGTGTCTTTAAGTGACAACTGAAAGTTCCCTTGAACAATGGCTATGAGCCAGGTAAGGGAGGGCACAGAGGGGAAGAGAGAGAAAAAGGATATTTCCAGGTAGAACGAGTCTCATTTGTTGGGCCACAGCTCATTACACAGAGTATATCTGAAACACAGAATCCTGTAATGGCTTGGAAAGTGTAGAGTTTGGTGGCATGGAAGGGGCTAGAAATAGCAGGAAACTAGAGAATGGTGTAAGTCCATGTTTTCTGGCATTGGGTAGTCTTATAACACTTTTCATGGTTTGTAGCTCTGTGTACTACTTGTAGTATTTGTATCTTGCCTTAAATCTACTTTTTTCTTTTCTTAGATGAATTTATCTTAAAATAAAACTTCTTACATATATTTAAAACCAGCAGGCCTGGACAGATAGTTCAACAGATTAAAGTGTCTTTTTAAGCAGATGCAGGGACTGGGGTTCCATCCTCAGTGTGCAGTGCTGGCCCTACCTCCAGGGCACACTGAGATAGCTATTGAGACTTGGTGCAGTGGCATGCGCCCATAATCCCAGCGCTTGGGAGGCTGAAAACAGGAGGATCACTACAAGTATGAGCTGTGTAGTGAGACCCTGTAGACCCTGTGCTAAATACAAAAACATTAAAAAATAAAAAAACAAAGAACAAAACAAAACATAAAGTAAATAAAACCGGGATCATCTTATATAAATAGGTCACTTTTAAAACAAATTACATTGAAACAAAATACTGTCCAATGATAGCTTAGATTTGTTGTCATTAGAAGATAATGAACAAGAAGCCTGCTTTTTGTCAGAAATGGAGACTAGCTGGGTGTGGTGTGTCATACCTGCAATCCCAGAACTCAGGGAAGAGAAGACAGGTGGAATACAGCTTGAGCTCAGCCTGGGCAACTTAGTGAATTAGTGAGGCTCTGTTTCACAAAACCTTAAATGGCCAGGGGATGTAGCTTAGTGTGAAGGCACTGATTTCAGTCCTCAGTAACACAACACACACACACACACACACGTGCACGCGCACGTGCATGCACACATGCACACACTGAAGGAGAGCACCTAGCAGTGAAGCAGTCAACTCAACATGGACCTTTCTCCTTGGAAGTAAAGCTGAAAAGCCAATCTTCCTCATCGCTCAATTCACACGTCCAATGCCTTCGCCACTCCTTTGTGGTACCATCTTGGTGTATCTCACCTCTTAACTACTGGCGGGCACATAATAGGTATACAATAAACATATATTAATGAACTTACCAATTCACAAGGTCATAATTTCAGTGCTATCTACATGGATTTTCTTTTTGAAAATCATCGATTTAATACATTTAAATTTCCCTCATACTGAAGGAAAATATGCTTTAAACTTGTCAATAGATTGATCTTTCTATATCTAAAAGATGTTTCTAGAAGTCTTTGGAGGCATCAATACTGTGATAGCAAGACTTTAGTTTTCTACTTCTTGGTTTAATGAAAGCAACTCAGGTTTTGTATGTTTTACAACTTGGAATCTGAGTCAGATTTATTTCCATGATTAAAAAGAATCTTTGTCCCATCCTTATCTGAAGCTAGGAATTATTATTGATTCTTCCTAACTTCTTCCTTTATTCAGGAACCTAACTTGCCTGGGCTATTTCCTTCCTTCCCTTTCCCTCTCATTTATTTATTCAACATTAATATGTCCTAGGCTCTTGCTTAAATGCTCAAAACGTTTAATTGCTCCCAGCTTCTGAAGAAACTTAAGATTTTGGCAAAGGCTTGGTGATTTCTCCCCTCTCTCTTGAGTTAGTCTCATCAAAACACACCATAAACATAGTCCACATACACTCCTGAAAAATCATTTGTCCTTCTTTCCTTTATGGATAATTAGCAGATTTTATTTTTATTCATTTTTGTTAATAGGGATGGACTCAGAACCTTATGTTTGCCAGGCAGGACTTGTGCCTCTGAGCTATATCCCCAGCCTGCAAATTCTTAAATAAGTATGAACTTTGTGAAAACAATAAGCCAAGCCAGTTTGTTGTTTCTAGATACATATCTGTTTAAGTCTTCACATTATTTTTTTATGAATTTAGGACAGGGTCTACAGGGTCTATAGGGTCTCACTACATAGATCAGACTCATAGTGATTC